>BQNB010078856.1:0-30427 GCA_026074375.1 Tanacetum coccineum | reverse complement strand
CTAGATTGTAAGAAATGGTTGTCCCAACGTAATCTGAGGTATCTTCAATTCTTTATTTGTTCGTCTAAGATCCGTGATTTGTTAAACTCTTTCACAAATTCAAATGTAGCAGTGTATTCTCACCGATCTAGTTACCAGGATGTTTATAATATTCATATATATTCAGGTTTTCAGAGGTAGCTGAGTATCCTAATTACCAGGACTTCCAAGGCACTAAATGTCGAATGAAAGTTAACATGTTATCAGTCAGCACCATGTATGCAGCTAGCTTGGTGTTCAAATATCACTGGAAATGCGATGAGGATCTCATGCCCAAAAAACTTATAACGATGAAATGGAAAATGGCAAAGCGAAGTGTATATTCCACACATTATGCAGAACTAATATCAGAAAATTGGTACAAGATTAGAATGTGACATTTCATGAATCATCGGCTGATAGCGACTTTTGACGTTGTGCTAGAGGAACTTTCATTTTTTCCAAAGACTGATAAGTCTGACCTCTTGATTCAAGGAATTGAATTTGAGCCCTTAGAAATGGCAGGTTTCTCTCTATTATGCATATTAATCACTGATATATAGTTTATCTAATAGTAACATTATTCGCTGTGTACAAAATGTATTTAATCATAATCATCTTTACATTCTACCTGAATGGTACAGCAGGAAAAGAACGAAGACGATATAGATGATGTTGATGATGATGAATATTGGGAGAAAAAGTTGCCAGATGACTATCAACTTTATATAGAGATCTCAGACAAGCCTTTAGACTACACCACCAAAAAGGAGCTCTATCTTAGCCTTTGTCAGGGTTTCCTTGCTTGTAATGGCCAACTGGTAATTCATTCCGTCTTCATCTTTTTATTCTTGTGCTAAAACATTATAAAAAGATATGTGCATTTTGCCTTACAAATATTTCATGACTGCCATAGACATGTAAATCATGAAATACACTTGTTAATATTATTCTAATATACACTTTATTTATCATTTGGTTAACAGTGGTTTTCATTGTGCAAATCAACAAGTGGGATATGTTTGATACTACCTGCTACACATATCTTAAGTCATTACGAGGATCTAAGAACTCTACCATTATCTGAATCAAGGTCCTAATACCTTTTATCTTGTAAGATAATTTTTTTCTTCATTTTTAGGAATTTCAACTAATATATATCTATATGTTAACAGGTTTAAAGAGGTGGTAAGACTTGAGACTCATAAGTCGCATAGCTTCTCATGTCGACTTGGATCATTCATGTTTTCACCTCACTATACCTATGCATGTTATCTTGTGTTCAAATATGAAGACAACCAAGTTTTGTCCAGTGATGCTTGTTTTTATAAAGCAAAGTACCATTTAGGTTACAGTTATATGATTCACGGTACTGTCTTTGCTCATTTGATTTCGGTGACTAACATACCAGCAGTCGCGCCAAAAATGGATATTGGATCGCCTGACTCATCAAAAAGTAGTCTGATGCCAAATAAGGATATATACTTAGCACATAGTTTTATAGAAAAAAGGAATGATGGTTGGATGGAGGTCAGGTTGACAAAACAATTACATCATTTGGATAATCATGAGTCACTGGTGGTAGAGTTACTGGAACCCAGTAGTAGTAGTAGTATGAGGATTATTGTGGAAGGCATTGAGTTTAGGCCGGTGGTTCATGATGGATCATATCCAGTGGCTAGCGATGTAAGTGTTGATGTTTGAAAAGATAGATAGTGTGATTTTCTTATTTGTGTATCATAATCATAACCAACTGGGCTTAGCTCAGTTGGCCACCTGAGGTCTCCTAAGGAGCTTTGGGAGAGGTTGTTACCATGAGGTCTCATGTTCGAGCCTCGTTAGGTTTTCCTTCTAGGTGGGAATCTGTGTTGGGCTCTGCCTACTCAGATTCATCGAGTCTCTGACTCACTATACTAACTCGCCGTTCTAAAAAAAATCATAATCATCTATTTTTTCACTTTTTAACTTAACGATGCATGCATGCAGCATGACAAGAATGAAGAGAAATACTGGGAGGAGAAGTTGCCATATGACTATCCACGTCTTATAGAAATGTCAGACATTCCTTTGAACTACACCACCAAAAAGGAGCTCTATCTCCTCTTTCGTCACGGTTTCCTTGCTAACAATGGTCAACTGGTACGTAATTCTTTACTTTTTCATCTGGCCAGAACGATTATATATATATATATATATATATTTGTATTGGATTAATTTCATGACAAAATAATTAAATTCTTCTTGATACTTTAATTGTGTTTCTAGATAATACTTAATATACGTAGTATATTTTTGATTTATTATCCGGTTAACAGTGGTTTTCAACATGCAAATCGACCCGCGGGATTTGTTCCATACTACCTTCTACACATGTCTTATCCGAGAACTTGAGTTGCAACAGATTACTAGAAACTCTATCTCTACCTGAATCAAGGTTGGTCTCATATATAATGTAAGACAATTTCATTATTAGCTCCAAGAATTTCAGCTAATTAATCTATATACGTCAACAGGTTCAAAGAGGTGAAAAAACTTGGATCTAATTGGTATTATGAATTCACATGTAGACTTGAGTCATTCATGTTTTCACCTCGCTATAAGTATGCATGCTATCTTGTGTTCAAATTAAAAGACGGCCATGTTCTGTCGGATGATTGGCCTGTTTTTAGAGCAAAGTACAACTTGGGTGGCGATGATATTTATATACCAATACTAAAGACAAAGGAGGAACCTGGATCATTAGAAATTATATACGAAGGACCTGGGATTTTAAGGCATTATGCGAACTCAGCAACGAGTTGGCAGGAAAAAAGGGATGATGGTTGGTTGGAGGCCAGATTGACCAAACCACTGTTAAAACATCACTTGGAAAATCGTGAGGAACTCAAGGTAGCATTACATCAAGTCAGTGGGAGCCTTAATGTGATCATTGTTGAAGGCGTTGAGTTTAGGCCAGTAGTTGCGGATGGATCATATCTAGTGGTTGAAACATCAATTTAATAGGAACCGAAAATGAAGATGTAAAATTATTTGAAAATTCAAGTGACGTGAAACAGTGAATTCTTTGTACTTTGTTTTCTAAATTTTTTATAATAAATTCTCCTTTTTCATTTTATATCCGTTTATTAAATTCAAAGACAAAATGAGCTTGTGACTATTATTAACCAAGGTTATAAATAGCGTTAGGTGTGGCGTGGTGACATGGTCAAACCTTACGCCTTTTAAGCCATGGCGTATAATGACGTTGTTCAAGGCATGACTTAAAGCGATAAAAATTTGAAAGTAATTTTAAATTTATATATTTATATTATATTTCAATTATATTGAGTTTAAAAAATGACATACATAAAGAATAAAGTAAAGAAACTATATTTGTATGATTTTTTATCGAAATTGAATTCAAAAAAAGCATTCACGCATCACGTTCTATCACGCATTATCACGTTTTTCTACTCCTCATCTTACGTCAAACCTTAAATGTACGCCTTGGTCTATTATGCAGCATGGAGGTCACGCTTCGCGCCTTTGCGAAGTGTTAACGGCGTCATGACTGGCCTTTTAGAACCATGCTAGGGTGTTTAGAATTCGGGTAATACCCACAAGAATGGAAAACCGAAACTTAACCAAACAGAAAACAATCAAGCAAACTTTTTTTAAAACCGAACTTTTATGAATGATTCTTTTTATCCAAATAAATAGTTTGAAGTAAGTTGGCGTGCACCATAATGGATGTATTTATCTGTTGGTCGTAGTTACAAGTGGCTTGGTGCTTCAAATTCGAACATTCATAATTATTAGTAATTGTTGGTTTATTTCTGCGTAAAGGGTTACCCAATAAAATATATTAAGATTGTTATTTGTTAGTTTATTTATTTTATCTATCGTGTAATAAGGATAAAAAGGGAGTTTGGGTTACAAAAGGATGCCAGGTAGCTGTGGTAGTTGCAAATCGGTGAGGTATATGTGGATGTGGGCAGAGTTTTAAAAGGCACGCCTTGGTGGTGCTATGCCGGAGTCAAGGCGCGAAGCCCGGCGTCTACATTACGTAATAGATAAAAGTGTCGACTCTAGGCATGACGTGAGTTGAAGCGTGAAATATAAATATTTTGTGTCGTCTTATGTCACGCCTTAATAACACCATGTTGCCACGCCTCACGCTAAAAGTTGAAGCTTGGCTATGCCGCTGCACCACGCCTCACACTATTTATAACCTTATTTGTATATACAAGTGAGGTCAAATAGTGAATTCTTTGTACTTTGTTTTCTAAATTTTTTATCTACTCTAAAGTAAAACAAAATAACCTTTTTAATTTCTTTACAGTGACCCAAAAAACTCAATACTGATATATCAATAAGAGAGGTGGGTAAGCTATGACATTCACACACCATTGGTACTTTTTTTATACCAATGGCGCTGTCATTGGCGTCCTAGCTCACCGGCTCATCATGCCCATTCGCCCCAATGGCATCCCCCAACTCTCACATTGAGCCATTGTTTTTTTTATTGAGAGTGAGTGGAGTTTGTTTTTTTTTTTTGTGAGACACAATAAGGTGTTGTTTGTTTATTAAGAGGCTCTACTCGCACATCTGAATCTGAATATTCGGTAGAAATGTCTGAATCTGATTTCTATCTTAATCTGAATAAGTGGTTAAAAATTCTGAATCTGAATGAAATAAAACTGTTTGTTTTGGTAAAAATGTCTAGATGTGTTAAACTATGATTTTTACAGTTTAAATATAAAACGATTGCGTTAGCACAAGAATTAAATTTCATTAAATAAAAACAAATTTTATTATATAATTAATTTAAAGTTTGAATTGAACTTTCTTAAAATGATTAACTAAATGACCCGCGTTAAAATTAAGATGTATGAGTCCGAAACCGTAACTTTCAATTAGAACAAAATATGAGTTGACACATATCATCGTATACATTTTTTATCTAACAAAACATATACAATGATTATATTTAATACTTGTAATACAAAAGACAAAGGTAAAAAAAATTCAAAAATATTAAAAGAAAAACACCAAAATAAAAAATCATAACAAAGTAGAAAAAAAAAACAAAAAAGTAAGAAAAAAGAAAGATATTAAGAGGTGTTAAGACAACCCATTCACATCTAGTTCAGTAAGAGGTTTATGCCTCTTACTGCCTCTTAATGATCCAAAAAAAAACCCGCTCTGTACAAGGCTTGCCTCTTATTGCCTCCGAATTACTTGAAAAAAACAAACAGTCTAAACGACCCAAATGTCTGACCGCGTCAGAATGAATCAGATCAAGATGCTGTTAATAGACATTTCTGAAAAACAAACGCCACCTAAGTGTTACTGGTATTTTTGTTTAAGGCTGTAAAAAGATTTAACCAATTTACAAACCTTATTCTCTTGACCATTTGACAACAAACCTCTCGGGTTGTTGCATATAAATTTCTTTATCTGATTCACCATTTAAGAACACAGTCTTTACATCCGTTTGATGGATAATTAGTTTGTGAATTGATTCTATAGCAATCAATGTTCTTATAGCGGTTATCCTTGTAACCATTGAATAGGTATTAAAGAAATATTGACCTTCTTTTTGACCGTATCCTTTATCTATTAAACGTACCATATACTTCTCTATGGTACCATTAGGTCTTAGTTTCTTTTTAAATATTCACTTATGGCCTATTGGTTTATGTCGAAGGTAGATCAACCAATTTCCATGTATTGTCACACGCAATAGAGTCTATTTCACTCTGAATAGCCTCTTTCCAATAAGGTGCTTCTGATGATTCCATAGCAGCCTTATATGTTTGTGGTTCTTCATTAACAATATACGTCATATAATCATGTCCAAAGTCTTTGGTGACTTTTGCACGCTTACTTCTTCTTGGTTTAACAATTTCTTATGGAACCTCATACTTGTTGTTAGTTTGATCTTGAGACAACTGATTATCTATTATTCTTTTCTTTGGATTTGAGATTTGTTTCTCTTTATCCTTATAAGGAAAGATATTCTCAAAGCATTCTGCTTTAGCAGATTCTATAATTATATTGTTGTTTATGTCCTCTACAATGGATTTGTAAACCAATAACCTATAAGTAGCATTATACTTTGTAGGACCAAGATAAAGACAATCAACTGTTTTTGGTCCAAGTTTTGTCCTTTTTAGTAAAGGTATTTGAACCTTTGCCAAACAATCCCACATTTTCATCCTTTTATAAGAAGGTTGCTTTCCTTTCCATAATTCATATTGATATTTGTCACTCTTCTTATGAGGAATTTTATTTAATATTGTGTTTGCAGCAAGACATGCTTCACCCCAAAGATTATGAGGAGCCCCATAAGTAATTAACATTGAATTGATCATGTTCTTCAATTTTTTGTTCTTACGTTCAGCCAATCCATTTTGTTATGGAGTGTATGGGGCTCTTGTTTGGTGTACAATACCAAATGTAGAACAAAATTTAGCAAAATCATTCGATTCATATTCTCCTCCACTATCAAACCTTAAAATTTTGATCTTTTTGTCTAGTTGATTTTCAACTTCTACTTTATGTGTCTTAAAAATATTTAAAGCTTCATATTTGGTATTTATTAAGTACACATAACAAAATTTACTACAATCATGAATGAAAGTAATATAATAATTATTTCCCCCTCTTGATGGAGTTGCTTTGAAATCACATAAATTAGTATGTATTAAACCAAGAATTTCATCTGATTTTTTTAACAGATTTATGTGAATGACTTGTGAATTTAGATTCCACACAAATTTCACATTTGAATATATTATCCTTAGAACATTTAGGCAACATGCCTAAATTTATCATTCTTTGCAAGGAACGAAAATTAACATGTCTTAATATAGAATGCCATAATAAAGAATGATCAATCATGTACACAGAAGCAGTGCTAATGCCCACGTTACTATTCTTAATAACATTGTCATCGGTTAAAACACTTAGTTTGAAGAGTCCCTCATCGAGGTAACCCTTTCCAACATACACACCACCTTTAGTGATTACAAATTTTTCTGATTCAAATACAAGCTTAAATCCCTTATCACTAAGAATATGGCTAGAAATCATATTCTTGGTGATGTTTGGCATATGCAACACGTTTGAGAGTACAAGATCATTTCCAGAAGTCAGCTTTAGTATGACTTTCCCTTTTCTTTCAATCTTTTAAGCGGTTCCATTCCCTATGAACATTGGTTTCGATTCAATTACCTTTTGGTAAGATACAAACATCCTTCTTGAATTGCAGATGTGCTTTGTGGCACCTGCATCAAGCCACCAATCAACAACATTGGTGGTTAAGAATGATTCAATTACACCAGGAAATTCTTTTGGAGACTCCACATGGTATGCTTGGTTGAAATTTCCTCCAGAATTTCCGCCTCCATATTCTTTCTTGTGGCGACAATTGATGTAGTGTGTTAAACAGGATAACTAATTGGATCTGTTGATTCTACGAATACCCAGAAACAATTCTTCTAATTATCGTTGATTCGAGAAGAATACCGATAGTTAGGCAAATTCTTGACAAAACTGCCAAAAATGAACTTTTCATATATTTTGGAACTGAATAGCCAGATGCTTAGTACAATACTTAAATAGGAAAATGAAACTGAAACGGGCCCTAAAAGACAAACGGGCCGAAAGTTATGCCAAAAACAAAAGTTCCAAATTCTAAAAAAAACACGAAAATGTAAATAACTCCTAAAATATGATGATTCAAGGCTCGAAACTCCCGTAACGTTGGGTTACCGTGGCGATCTCCTCGTTCCAAGCTTCGAAACGGCTGGTCTTGGGCCTGAAACGGATCATCTGAGCCCAAGTTATGACCTTTTAAAAAAAAGGGCCTTTCTTCACACGATCTTGGGCTTCCAGAAATAAAATAGCCCGTTCTTCAATACTTGGGCCTGCATCAACAATCCTTAGCTTTATGCCTGGATTTTCCACAGACCCAACATATGATAAACTTTCTTAAAGTTATTGTTCTTTTGTTGGGTGTAATCTTTTTTTCCATCCTTAGAATATTTATGTCCAAAACCACCATTTTTGCCTTTGTTTTTGTGGTTCAACTTGGATTTGGAAGAGCTTTATCCAACCATGTTTGCATTTGGTCCTATTGAATTTGCATCAGCATGTTCATTCGTCCTCTTATCTTCCTCAACATGAGTTTTGAGAACAAGTTGCTCAAAGGGTATTTATAGTCCTTGTGTCGGTTTCATATCTAACTTAACGTTTCTAGTTCTTATCCAACACGACTATAAATAAAATAATGTAATTCTGTATAAGCCGACATATCAATCTTCCCCAATATGTGGGCATACGAAATTACTTACAATGTTCCTAACAAGTACAATTACAACATAATAAAGTCTTCCAAAGCACTTCAAAAGCTGAAGATGTCTTCTGAGTTCTCTTGGTCTTGAAACTTGTACTCCAACTTGGATCTTCATTGTATTTACTTGATTTGGAACCATTGTAGGATGCATGAGTTGGATTAACTTTCCTCCAACCCATGCAGCATGTCTTGAAAAGCTTTCTTCATAGACTCCTTTTTGGCGAGGTTTCTGAATCAGCTTCCCCCCAAACCAACATCCCTATCTTGAGCAGATTCTGAAACTTTGATGCAATTTCAACCATCTTCTATTTGTCATGAACGTGCACAGTGGAATTTTATAGAAGATAAACCACACCATATGCTCCTGCTACTTCCCATTTGATCTTGGTGAATATTCGTTTAAGGGTACATGCGAGAAATCAACAACAATTTTCTCACGTATGTAGAATACTTCACACACCATACTAAGTGAAGTAGAATACACTACTTCCCGCTAGAAGTTGATCTGGTAACATCAAAGTCAACTAAGTCCCGGATGTACACATTTTTCCCCATGATGGTTGCGAACTCTCGGAAGCATCATTGTCGTGTACATCCATATACTCGAGAAGTTATGGTAATAAGCACAAATCTTGGAACATTATGAATGTCGTTGAAGAACTTTGAAAATTTTGCTTTGACTGTGAAGTATCATTGTCTTGGAATAACACAATAAAATCCCGTGAGAATTGCTTATTACATCTCAACCTTTAAACTCTTTGGCAAACTTACCAACCTCGAATTATGTCGGCTATTGCGGTGATCACTTGATGAAGTAAACATGATATACCAAACTTGAAACTGAAGTAAAATCCTCTAAATTTGTTACTTAAGCTTGCACTATTATTGATTGAAGAACGGTGCAATATTAAATCTCTAAGTACCCTATACCCATCATCAAAAGTATCAAAAGTACCACACCTCTTGTTAGTACTGCCAGTATTAAGTTAGAACTGCCAATGTTACTTAATACTGCTAGTAGAAGGAGTTTGTACTGCTAAATGGTCAAAGTTGCTAAAACCAAAAGATAAAAGGGGGAAAAAAATGATAGGGAATATTTCGGAATGCTTATATTGATTGTAACTGAACCTGTAATGATATGCTGATATATTTGTAAAAGGGCTCCTTGTATTTCAAATAGGAGATCCTAGTTTTGTGTTAGATAGAAACTTTTTAGAGATACATTTGAGAAAATTTGTAATAGCTTCAAGGTTTGTAACCCCAGTTTCTTCAGAGTACTCGTATTATTTAATAATATTGAAGCAGTGAGTTTTGTGTTCATTGTTTGTTTGTAGTCATTACTGTTCCATTAATAAACTTCTCTAGAGTATCAAAGTGTAGATTCCGCATACACTTTGGTATACATATAAAGTCTTAATCTTTGTTATTTTGGATTCTTCCAAGGTAACAAACTCTTTATATCTTAAAGAATCGATCAAGGCGTGGGATCAACAAGTGGTATCAGAGCCTGTGCTTTGAGAAACTTTGATCTAGGGAAAATGGAGTTAGAAAATTCTCAGAACAATGCATTGGCAAAGCTTCACATGCTTAAACTAGGAGAGTATGAGATGTGAGAAATCAGAATCAAGCAGTACTTTCAGATCCAAGATTATGCATTATGGGAGGTAATAGAAAATGGAAATTCTTGGGTTACCTTATTCCGGTTACAACACCGGAATCAGGTCAATCAACAGCATTAAAGTGGACCTGTGCCCTCTTACTACTGCAAGAAAAGTTTGCAAGAGAATGATGACAAAGCCAGAAATTCTTCTCCTTATGGCACTCCCAAATGAACATCAGCTTACCTTTAACCAGTATGTTGATGCTCAATATATGTTTATTGTTATTACAGCTCGCTTTGGAGGAAATGATGCAACAAAGAAGACACAAAAGGCCTTACTGAAGCAAACAGTATGACTAACTTTAATGCTATTAAGCTCGGAAATCTTTGGACTCTATCTTTAACAGCTTCAAAGGCTTTCTGTTAGATTGATTAGCAATTCTTGGTGTAGATACTCCTCCAGAGGATCTAAATGTTAAGTTTTTGAGAAGCTTACCTTCTGAATGGGATACACATGTGGTAGTATGGATGAACAAACCTAATTTTGAAACTATGGGTTTAGATGATTTGTACAAAAATTTTAAAATTGTTGAACAAAAGGTTAAGAGAACTGTTGCTGCAAATAATGATGATAAGAACTTGGCATTTCTAACCACTTCCAGTCCAAGCTCAGTACTAATACTATTAAGATTGTTAAACCTTTGAGTTAGTACTGGCAACACCAAGGTTATTACTGCTAGTACATGAAACTAGTACTGACTAGTTTTAGTGATCGTGCCTCAGTTTATGCCTTTTTGTTTGTCCCACTACCACAAGGGCTGTCTCAATAGTTCATGAAGATCTTGAGCAATTGGCGCTTATGGGATATCATACTGACTCAGATAAGTTAACCTTTCAAAAAGGTGCCTTTTCACCTCAATGGAGGTTTCTTATTCATAATATTTTACATTGTTTAAGCCCAAAGAAGACTGCTTGGGAGCAGTTTAGTAGCAATATTGCAACTGCCACTATATGTCTTGCCACCAATAGGAAGCTTAACTTTTCTAGGATGATCTTTGAGCACATGGTGTCTAATATTTCAAGTCCCCATAAGTTTTTGATGTACCCTAGGTTTAGACAGATATGCCTAGATATGCAGAAATACCAGTTTCAATAACATACTAGAACTTATCCTGTTCCCTCTCTAACCATGAAGGTGTTTAGCAATATGAAGAGGCCTACTAAGGGATTTTCAGTCCATGAGGTTGCTCTATTCCCCACTATGTTAGATGATCCTGAACCCTCAACTTCACCTTCTAGAATCACAACTTCACCTTCATCTTCACCTTCACCCTCACCTACTCAACCCTCACCTACTCAACCCTCACCTACTCAACCCTCACCTACTCAACCCTCACCCACACAACCATCATCAACATAACTTGGACCAGAACACCAATTTCCTTCACCCCATGACTTACCTCTCCATGCTGTTCACTCACATGGAAGTGATGAGGGTAGTTTGAAACTTCAAGAATTGATGAATTTGGTTACCACACTCTCTGACAGGATTGGAGTTTTAGAGGTTGACTTGATGTAGACAAAGCAAACTTACAGTTCTGCTTATACTAAGCTTATTCTTAGGGTCAAGAAGCTAGAGGCTCAGATAAAGGTTGGGAAAGCAAGGAGATAGACTAGGGTTGTTCTTTCAGATACTGAAGTTGTTGAAGATGATTCTTCCAAACAGGGGAGAAGTTTCTGATGAAGGGGTCTTCAAATGTGTTGAAGAAGGTCATGAAAAAGCAAGCACTGACACTAAAATATTTATTCAAGAAGTGACTCCAACTGAAGTTATTCAAGATCAAGAGGGAAGTGAGAAAGCAAGTGATGAGGTTAGTACTGCAGGTGCAAAGAAAGATACTGCTAGTGAAGAAGTTCCAACAGTTAGTACTGCTGAAGTACATCTTAGTACTGCTGGAGGAACTATTACCTATTCAAGAAGGAGTGCTGAGAAAAGATCAAGAAAAGATAAGGGAAAATCCATATTGTAGAGGAAGGTGCCCAGAAGAAGTCAAAGAAGGAGCTTGAGCATGAAAGGTTAAGTTATGCTGAAAAAAAAAAAAAAAAAAAAAAAAAATTTTTTGAAAAAAAAAAAAAAAAAACGAAAACAAAAAAAAAAAAAAAAAAAAAAATAAAAAAAAAAAAAAAAAAAAAAAATAAAAAATAAAAAAACAAAAGCAATCAGACTTGAAGAACAAAATGATATGAGGAACAAAGAGCTCAAAGTGCTGAGATTGAAGAGATGTAGATAGTGGGATGAAAAGAAAGGAAAAGAGCTATGGATGAAGCTAAGTCTACAAAGAAGATTTACTGGAATGACCCTTCAGTTATTAGATATCATACTCAAAAGATGAAGCCAAAGATAATTGCCCAAGCAAGAAGAAATATGATCAAGTATTTGAAGAATCAGGGAACTACAAGATCACTGACTTCAAGGAAACTGTCCATACAATGAATTCAGGCCATATTGAAAAAAGTATGATTTTAATAAATATTTGTGCTATGGATGCAGAACATGGAAGTGAAAAGCAAGAGTCTCCTGCAAAAGAAAAGTCTTCTGAAAAGGTTGTGGAAGAAGAAATTGGTACACAAGAAGAGTTGAAAAAAGATGTCAAAGAACTCTAGCAAAGAGAAAAGAAAGTCCTATTCTAGTAAAAACCACAAGGAGAGGGACAAAAGCTAGAAGAAGGATGTCTAGAGAATGATAAACTCAAAGGGATTTTAGATAGTACAATAGAGAAGAGGCTCCCATAGAGGTTGAAATATATCTATAAAGTTTCTATTTCGATTGGAAGAATGTGTTTTTGACAGAGACCTTCATGTATATCAAGTATCAGAGGAGATAGAATTCAAAGAATTTAAGGTACTGAAGTGAATGCTTGAAGACTTTGACAGATTAGAATGTAGAAGAATTGTTCAGATTAAGTCAAGGAGAGATATGGTACTTCAAGACAGAATAGGATTTGAGCTTATTGCTTTGGGGGAGAATTCTTAATACTTTGTTTGAGCCAAGATGAAGATGATGGAAATTGGAGAGATCAAATGAGTATAATCTTTAAGCTGGCAGATTTATGTGTTTTTAGTTTGGTATCCATATTTGGTTGAATGGACAATGGATTGGCAATTCATATGTAAACAGAGAAGAAGTATCCTTTAGGCAAGAGATGTTATCAAGATGTTAAGGCAGAAACTTGGAGGTTAGCATCATGAGAGTTACAGGCATTTGACTCCTCAGGTTTATAAGATCCCAAGTGCATAAGTGACAGAATTGTTTGAAAGAATCATCTGAAGAGGAAGAAGAATAGAGAGGTATTCAGAAGAAACTTGACTGATTTTGAAGGACATCACAATGTCTGAGGGGGCGAGGATTGTTAGAATAAATCTTTATATGACTTTATACGTCAAACAGTACTAAGGATTGTTAGTATGCCAGTACAAAGTTAGTACTGCCAGTATTAAGTTAGAACTGCCAATGTTACTTAATACTGCTAGTAGAAGGAGTTTGTACTGCTAAATGGTCAAAGCTGCTAAACTAAAGATAAGGATGCATGGAGAATATTTCGGAATGCTTATATTTGAATTGTAACTGAACCTTAATGATAGGCTGATATATTTGTAAAGGGCTCCTTGTATTTCTATAAAAGGAGATCCTAAGTTTTGTTTTAGATAGAACTTTTAGAGATACATTTTAGAGAAAATTTGTAATAGCTTCAAGTTTTGTACCCCTATTACTTCAAGAGTACTCGTATTATTTATAATATTGAAGCTGTGAGTTTTGTGTTCATTGTTTGTGTGTGATCATTACTGTTTCATTAATAAACTTCTCTAGAGTATCAAAGTGTAGATTCCGCATACACTTTGGTATACATACAAAGTCTCAATCTTTGTTATTTTGGATTCTTCCAAGGTAACAAACTCTTTATATCATAAAGAATCGATCAAGGCGTGGGATCAACAGTGAAGTAAACCCAATATACTAAACTTGAAACTGAAGTAGAACCCCCCAAATTTATTACTTAATCTTGCATTGTTGTTGATTAAATAACGGTGCAAGATTAAATCTATAAGTACTCTATACCCGCCATCAAAAGTATAAGAAGTACAACACCTCTTGAAATTATTCACATTGACATCTGCGTGTGACACTGAGTACTACAACGTAACTCCTTTAAGTGATAGTTATCCAAGTCTTCAACCAACCACCCTAACTACAGGAAACTAGATAATCCAAGTCTCAATCATCTGTTGTATACGTTCAAGCAAGTCATCAATCGATAGATTGGGTTTAAAGAAAAGGGGTAGAAAATAAAAGGAAGTCTCGATGATGAAATAAGTAGATGCCTTCATGAAATTCAACTTCAATCTCAAATAAGGGATACCAAATCAACTCTATGATCACTTGTCATCGTAGTCCGAATTCTTAGCCATTTTTTGTTTTAGTGAATCTTATTCAAATTGTTTTTAGTGTTATGTATCGTGTTTGTTGTGTTGTTGTTCGAGAATGTTATTGAACTAGGATAAATATTGTTTTGAATTGCTGTTAATAAATCCACATTTGTCTAGTCAAACTTGTCGTGATAGCATTTTAGTACCCGGCTTAATCCATTAACCAGACTAACTATCAACTAACACTAGCCCAATTAGTTACACTTTATAATATGATTGAGACTAATACTTATTAACATATTTATTAGCCCAATGTAATTAATAGTTCAGGCCCATCAAGTATCAGCCCAACAGCAATGAATAACCTTCGGCCTATTGTTTTTCTATGGTCTGGTCAATAAGGTTTTGCTCGGCCCACTTTACAGATAAGGAATATGTCCAGATATTGTAATCTAGTATCACAAGTCTAGGCCCATTAACCATTTGTTATATCCAATTCGTTTAAGACCCAAACGAGACAAACTCCCCCTAATTTTTAGGGTCTATAGCACAATCTAAACTCATAACCCTAATCGAACATAACCCTAATCCTTCTCACTCTAAAAAAAACGCACTCTAGTATATTGCCATCTATTCAATCGGACCTTTTATCCCTCCTCTATTAAAATTAAAACGTATCTCATACCTGTTTCATCCAAAACATCTCAAACTTTAGTCAAACCCACTCATGTTTTTGTCATCTTGAATCGTAAAATAAGCATCCTTTGTCTGTTTCAATCCGAGCACAACAAGTCTTCTAGATCCAAATGGGTCTCTGGTAGGTTTATTTTGGTTGTTCTTGTGTGTTCAAACAAAACAAAGAAATAGTATGACATAATTGTTATTAGTATTTCTTTCAATTCGAATATCAAAAGGGTTAAGCCCAACATAGATATATGATGAAAACTCTCAAAAGCATTTGTTCAAAGAATGATTTTGTTAATGTTTAATAGATAGAATCTGAGATCGTTATATGTTCTTTTTAGTTTGGTTCGAGTCTTGAGTGTTGGAGGTGATGAAGTTTAGTGATGAAGTTGGGGTTTTGAAATTATGTGACAAAGGATTTAGGATTAATTCTTGGATTTGATCATGATTGTGACGATGAGAATTAGGTTTAGTTCATGGATTTGTTGGTTGATGTTGTAATTTGTTGTTGATGGTTGAGGTTGATGTAATTTGTTGTTGTTAGATTATTGTTTCTTCTTCTTGTGGATTGAGTTGTTGGTTCGAGTCTGAGTCTCTCTATTCTTCTTTCTACCTTTCTGTAGACCTTGACTCGGTGAGTTGACCTAATCAACTTGGTCAATACCGAGTTGACTCAGTTTGGTCTTGGTGTTAACTCGCCTTGGCCTATGAGGGTTGTTAACTCGCCTTGTACATGATAGTTAAATCGCCTTGCACAAATGATTGCTAACCTCGCTCTGCTGACATTGATAACTCGCCTTTCTGCACAAGTTGTTTAGCTCGCCTTCTAGTGAAACTGTTAACTCGCCTTTTAGTTAATTCGCCTTGGTTTTGTTAACTCGGCCTCTACATGGGGTTGTTAACTCGCCTGGACCACATTTGTGTCTTTTTGCAAAAAATAAAAAAACTGTCTTTGACAGCTAAAAACTTGGATCTATGTCTCTCTCTATTCGAAATAAGCCCAGAAATGATAAGCTTCGAATCATCATTTTGGACACTACATAAAACCACAAAAAATAGCATTGAGATCGGTCACGAATAAGCTGAACAAAACAAACCCATAAGCTTTTATAAAATGCTCAGAGTAAGTTGTTAAAATGAAGGACCAGATCTGATTTTTGGATAAGTTTAGGAAAACAACAGGACCCTAAAAAAATCATCAAAAAAAATAGAAAGATCTTATATAAGCTGTTATAATATGTGATAAAGTTTTGACACAATTATCATAAAAAAAACACAAAAAAGGGACAAAGTGTGGCTTTATCTAGAGATAAGATATGAGAAAAGCATAGTAGGTGTAAATAAGTCGATTACACACGCAACAACAGAGCTGTAAAATACGAACAACACAACCCAAATACAAAACACCTCTAGTTAGCTCTGGTACCAATTTTACACAATAAGAAACATTAGCTAAACAAGATCTAGAGGTCGGGGAGGATTAAACAAATGCTTAGCCATATTATTGAATAAGAGTAGAAGGAAGGATGTGTATGTGATAGAAGAGAGAGAACACACACATACCTCTTTGAGATTATTACAAAAATGAATCCTCACCCTCTCCATAGAAGTATGGAAGGGGTATTTATAGTCCAAACACTACTAAACTATACTAAATAGTCTAATCTAGTCCCTGCGTGTTTGGCTATTTATGAACTAATGTAATTTCGGATAAGTCAACATATTTTAAGGTTAACAATTTTCAACTTTGGTTCATTGGCCAACTATAAGTGGATTGCAAAAGTATTTGGTGAAAAGATTAGGGCTAACCCAGATATCAGGTTGTGTGATATAGCTTATTTAGTGGGCTATGGTAAATGTTGAAAACAAAGACAACTGGACTTGGTTTTGGAGTTGCTGGAACAAGACTTGGGTAGCAGTAGAGGAAATGGACTAACTCTGATGTCTGATCAACATAAGGTAAGCAATTATATCTGTTATAAACTTTTCCAACCAGTATATTTGTTCTAATAAAATTTCATTTGTATAGGGTCTTATTGAAGCTATTGAAGATGCCATGCCAAATGCCGAGCATACGCAAGGTTCAAGGCATATTTATGAAAACTTTAGGAAATAATACCTTGACTTAGAGTTTAGGCAATTGTTTTGGGCAGTATCTAAAGCCTCATACCCTCAGCTTTTCAACAAGGTTGTGGATAAGATAAAAAGTGCTAACCCAAATGCACATAAGTATCTTATGGATAAGAATCCAAAATCTTGGTCAAGAGCCTTTTTTGAGGTTGACGGAGGTTGTGAAGCAATAGAGAATTGATGTAGTCTAAAATAACAATATAACACAAATTGATCCTAATGATTTACACGAATACCATGATTGATTCTTCCAACAATCGTTGATTCGAATGAATATTGATTATTAGGATAATTTAGCAAAACTGCCAAAACAGACTTTTTGTATTTCTTGAACTGAATAGCCAGGATGATAACATAGTTATTAAATAGGCATACAAAACTGAAACGGGCCTCAGAAGATAAACGGGCCAAAAACTAGCCTAAAAATAAAATTCCAAAAATACCCGCAAAAACATAAAAATGCAAACAACTCTTGAAATAAAGTGTTTCGGGGCTAGAAATAGAGTCCCAGATCCCAAGTTATGCTATTTTGAATAAAGACCTTTTCTTTACATGATCTTAGGCCTCTATAAACAAAAGGCCCGTTCTTCAATACTTGGGCCTGCATCATTCCCCTGGGTAGACAAAATTCGCCCTCGAATTCACCTCACTATTAGTGCAAGATACCCCTATATCACCTTGTCAAGCCAATCCTGTTCAAACCCTATATGTTTTGTTACACCATTTAGCCTTAGCCTACACTATAGTCTTTATATTCTTTGTGTTGAAATCTCTGGCTATTTAAATTCATGGTTCGGGGGAATGGAAATGAGAATTTTATGCATCCGTGGAATACCAATCAGTTATGATCTATAAAGACCCCCCTGTATCACCACTTTCGACGTTGTTCATCTTAAGTGGGGGGATGTGCGTATAATATCAAATGTTGCAGGGGCAATAATTAAAGATATAAACTTTTGTAGCATTTACATATTTATCAAGAAGAAAATGAAGAAAAGAGGGTGCAACTAAAAAACCACCCATGTGCTAAAAATGTAAAGATGGGGCAAAATAAAAAATAAAAAAATGGAGCTAGTAGCCCATTATTGCACCAAGCCATCTCAACAAGTATAAAGAATGGAGCTAGTAGCCTATTATTGAAGATCAGGTTTTTGAAATCAGACTTTTGGACCTCTGATGGACAGTAGCTAATTATGACAACCTTAGATTACTTTAGACTATTTGTTTCGTGTTTTTATCTTAACAACCATTTAAAGTGTATCCCATGTCTATCCTTACCCTTATATTACCCAATAAACCAATTATCAGCCATGTTGCCTTGGAGACTGTTTAGACCCTAATTCTAGTTGGTGGAGACTTGTGTACTTTCCAAGCTTATGATAGATTACATACTATGACTGTGCAATTGAGTGATCACCCCGAAATTGAACACTTAGTTTAGTGATGAGAGTTGAGTGTTTTTTATCCCCTTTTCGTGAGGTGTTCGACTCAGATGTTTTCTAGCATAAGTAGATTATAGATTCATTTCTCCAAGTTAAATTGGGGAAATCTTTTTATGAATTATTTTAAACGGTTATACTTGAGGGAAAGTAGAAGTTAAGTGGGAGGATATTTGATAACATAAAATAGTTAATACATTTTAATATCAAATTCCCTATGAAAATGCCTATAAATATGTTATAAATGCCTGAAAACGTCACTTAATTGTTTATTATTAGTTTTCAGAGACCAAGTGAGCATTTTAGCAAAAGACACGGGATTTGGACAAGAAATGCACTAAAGTGAGAGTCCAAGGAAAGTTTATGGCGTAACACCCCCGAGGGATTACGCCGTAACGTACTCTAACGAAGAAATGAGTCATCACACCCTTTATGGCGTAAAGTATCTCCAAGATTACGCCGCAACATTCAAATTTACAAGAGATGATGTATCTGACTCAGCGTTACGGCGTAACATCCCACAAGGATTACGCCGTAAACCTTTCGAAGCCTATAAATAGATCCCTCCTCCGGCTCATTCAGCATCACTGACCACCACCAATTCACACACAATTCTAAGGGGTGAACCAAACCCCTAAGGTTTGAAGCATTTCATCAAAATGTCTAAGGGAGAAGCCACTAGCATACATATTGTATTTAATTGTTCATTTCATTCTCTGTAAGAATTATGATGATTTAAAACCCATGTATTTTTTCATAATATCTTGCATTGTGTTATATGAGCGGCTAAGCACTCCTAGTGCTGGCCTAACCATGTAGTTATTATTATTGTGATTATGATTTCCTGTTTAATTATGGTTCTGTTAGATATCCTTATAGCCTTTCTATGATCCCCATGTTTTGGTAGTATAGAGTGTCACACCCCGCCAAGGCGGAAACGCGAGACGCGACGAGATAGGGAATCATCACAACACATTGGCGTCTATATAGAGAAACTAAACATGCATAAAATATAAGGTATAGACACGTAGTGTCATGAAAATACCCAAACATAATCAACAAAATCCAAAAGGTGTCTAACATTGAAAGGAAGACAGTTCATGCCAATGTCACGACATGCAAACATTCATAAATCCTAACAATGCGAAACAATTAACATTCATCCACCAAACAAATAAACGAAATCTAGATAACTAAACTTCGCCAGCTGCTTACGGTCCATCTAGCCACTTTTCTTAACTTTAACCTCATCCTGCTGAATACCTGAAAATGATGCTTATACGTCAACATAATGGTTGGTGAGAAACATAGGTTTTACACTCACAATCAAATCCATTTCCAAAACACATTTCCGAATTACTGTGATTATAAAACATGCATAGCAGGACAGTTACTAACTACTATACAAGCTAACATGAATACAATCCAATCAATCATTCAACACACTGGGTAGGCATACCCATCCGCTCCTAAATCTATGATTTCCTAACATGCTAACACAAAGTAAATGCAGGCCAATCATTATACTTAACATGTTTATTCCCGAGACATGCAAGCGTCCAACCAATCCACATTGAGTAGGCGTACTCATCCGCTCCCGTAATACAAACAAACATGTAGAACATAACATATAATAGCCAGTTAAAAGTCCATGCACAAAGTAAACACATAATCACAACAATCTAAATCATTTTAAAACACTTTCCATCATTTCCATCCCAAGTTTAAAATGCAGTAAAAAGTGGGACTATGTAACTCACCTGAATGCTCAAAACGCAGCTTCTAATTCCTATTACCCAACTATACAAATAAATAAACACGGTTACACGCGACCAAGCTAAAAGCTCTAGTCCATGTAACACATATATGATGGATGTCTATGGGTTTGATTAACCATCATGGGTCACCTCGACACCATGCCCAACCTTAACCACTTCATTAACACTTTTCACTAGTTACTTACAATTTATTTAGAATTGCAGAATATTAGTGCATCTTTACGTACTTAAAAACCTTACTTGCTGACCTCCATAAATTATACCAAAAATCACCTAAGTTTATTTATGAGTTTATTAACTACCTTGTGATTCCCAAATGCTCACTACATGTGCCACTACTCCAAATAAAATCCAACTTCAAAACTGTCCCAATTCGGATCTGATTGCACACTAAAATGTATGGCCCTAATTACCCTACCTAGACAACTAATCAGAGGCTAAATTTTCGTGAGAGGTTAATAGACATATAGAACTTGACCTCTGTGTTTTTTCTAAGCTTAATTCGAATTTTAAGTAGGGTTTTACTCCTTGAAATCAGACCCAAATCTGATATGTATTTACAGTTTTAACAACTTTTCTTGCAAAAATTATTTGACTAACTTCCCGACCTCAAAACCTTTCGTGGCTGAACTTTTTGAAAACTAGACTCTCTGAGCTTATTCATAGCTCTTAAAAAGCTAAGTTCCTAAAACAACTTTTTCATAAGCTCTTTAAGAGCTTATTTTTGAGTTTCAGCTTATAGTGCTTTAATTAAAGTAGCTTAAAAAGTTGTCCTCTACAACTTTTCTTCTTTAAGTTTTTTATAAAAAAAAGGGGAAGTGGAAGTCGGGGGTGAGCAAGGCTCGAACCCCCGACCTCAACACCTCTACCTTTTATAACACACACACTCCCACTCCTTACCGCTGTGCCCTTGGGTCTTTTTCATAAGACCATGGCACAATCAATTCTTTATACTCATTTTGGCCAATAAGCCTTATAAGCTGTCAAAGCTTATTTAACAGCTTTTAATAAGCTGTGAGCTCGGGCTTATTTTTCCTAGGATTTAATTAGTCTTAACTAATTTCTATAATTTTTCTAGAATTTTTATATTTCGTTTAGTATTTTTTATCATTTATTTTCATTAAAAACTTTTATAAAATCATAAAAAATAGAAAAATAATCAAAAAAATATAAATCTTTTTTAGAATTTTTTTATCATTAAGTTCGTAGGAAAATTAGTTTGACTCTCATAGGGTTATTTTTGAGCATTTTAGTTTTTAGGGCTCGATTTTCGTTTCCCGTTATTCGTTTTTGTGATTTCTTTCAAATTTTATTATTAAGTTTTCAAATTTTGTAAATCCCTTTATTTTTACTCATAGAATTATATTGTTAAGTCAAATTCTAGGTTAAAGTGCTAATTATGGTTTATTTTGTCATTTACGTTTTTCGTCCGCGTGTTTAGTTATTTTATTTGCATTTAATTGTTTTAATTGTTTTAATTGTTTTTAGTCATAGAAAACCAATTAAAAAGTTGAAAATCATTCATAACATTGTCCAAACTAAATCGAGGGTATCAATTCACATTTCTTTGGGATACGACCCGGTAATCACTTCCCGGTTAATATACGTATTATATTATATATATTTTGAAGAATTTCCTTTTTACCTTCGTCCTAAAAGGTAAATTGGTAATTTTCCATATTATTATATATTATATTTTTACGTGTGTTAGATTTTACTCAATCAGTATACATGTGGATCCCAGCAAAAATAAAAGCGGTAAAGAATTGGAAGACCCCTACGACGCCTTCTGAGATTCGATCATTTTTGGGATTAGCCGGTTATTACAGACGGTTTATTGCAAACTTTTCCAAAATTGCTAAACCTCTTACATCGTTAACTCAGAAGAATCAGAAGTATGTGTGAGGTGTGAAGTAAGAAGAGGCTTTTCAAACTTTAAAGAATAACTTATGTGATGCACCAATATTGACGCTACCTGATGGAGTGGAAGATTTCGTGGTTTATTGTAATGCATCAAACCAAGGATTAGGTTGTGTACTCATGCAAAGGGGCAAAGTGATTGCTTATGCATCGAGGCAGCTGAAAACCTATGAGAAGAACTATACGACGCATGATTTGGAATTGGAGCTGTTTTTGTGTTTGTTTAGGACTTGAGGCATTATAGTATAGGTATTAAGAGTTTTTAATCTATATGGATCACAAAAGTCTTCAACACATTTTCGATTAGAAAGAGCTGAATATGCGTCAGAGGAGATGGATTGAGTTGTTTAGTGATTATGAGTGCGAGATTCGTTACCATCCTGGTAAGGCGAACGTTTTGGCTGATGCATTAAGTAGGAAGGAGCGGTTAAAACCTAGACGTGTAAGGGCCATGACAATGACTATCCAGGCTGGAATGAGAGAAACGATACAAGCAGCCCAGAGTGAGGCGCTTAAGCAAAAGAATGTACTTATGGAAAACCTGCATGGCCTAGACCAGCAGATGGAAAAGAAAGAGGGCGAGAGTTTGTATTTTATAGACCGTATATGGGTTCCACATTAGAGGTAAGTGTGAGGACGATGAGCATGGTTGAAGCTCACTGGTCTACGTACTATGTGCATACTGGAGCGGATAAGACTGTACCATTAGTTCTTCGTAATATGTACTGGTGGCCGGGAATGAAGAGAGATATTGCTACTTATGTTAGTAAGTGTTTGACATGTTGAAAGGTAAAGGCTGAGCATCAAAGGCCTTTGGGTTTACTGCAACAACCTGAGATACCTGAATGGAAGTGGGATAAGATCACTATGGATTTATCATAAGTTGCCTATTGGTCAAAAAAGTGGGCTATGAGCCGATTTAGGTCTTGTCCGTTGACTGATTAAGTCGGCTCATTCCTGGCTTTAAGAGAAGACTATAGTTACTGAGAATTTGGCAAAGATCTTCATGATGAACATGGAGTTCCTGTGTCGATTATTTCAGATAGAGATGGACGATTTACGTCACGTTGCTGGCAGACTGTGCAAAAAGCTTTAGAGACGAGGTTGGATATGAGTACGGATTATCATCCCCAAATGGATGGACAAAGTGAGCGTACAATTTAGATATTAGAGGATATGTTGAGGGCATGTGTAAATGATTTGGGGTAGCTGGAAGTTCAGTTATCCATTGGCTGAGTTTTCTTACAATAATAGCTATCATTCGAGTATAAGATGTGCCCGTTTGAAGCCTTGTACGGAAGGAAGTGTAGGTCGCCTGTTTTATGGGCTGAGATTAGAGAAAGATTGGACCTGAATTGGTTTAAGAAACGACTGATAAAGTTGTGTTGATAAAGGAGAAGCTAAAAGCAGCGAGAGATCGTCAAAAGAGCTATGCTGATAATAGACGCAAACCATTGGAATTTGAAGTAGGAGATCGAGTAATGTTGAAAGTATCACCTTGGAAAGGTGTAATTCATTTTGGGAAAAAGGGAAAGTTAACACCGAGATATGTAGGACCATTTGAGATTCTTAAAAGGATCAGTCCTGTAGCTTATCGATTAAGGTTGCCCGAGGAATTTGAGTGGAAGTAACATGAAACATGTCATTGTGTCCAAACTTGAATAAATGTTTGGCGGATGCTGTTTGCATGTGCATTAGATGGATATATGTTGACAAAACTCTTTCGTTTTGTTGAGGAAACTGTAGAGGATTAGGGACCGTGTGTTAAGAGTTTAAAAAAAAAACGTTGTTTAGTAAGATATCGCTTGTGAAAGTTCGTTGGAATTCTAAGCGTGGTCCTGAGTTTACTTGGGAACGCAAGGATTATATGAAGTCTAAGTATCCTCGGTTGTTCGTCGAGCAAGCTGGTAAATCGGCTAGTTAAATCTTGGGACGAGATTTCCTAAAGGAGGGGATACTGTGACAACCATGATTTGAGCAGGTTAGTCAAAACTTTAGTATTGACTTATGTGCCTGTTGCAATATATGGTGTATGTGATTGTGTGTGTAAATGAGTTTATATGGGTTATGTGATGTGACAACCGTGATTGAGCAGGTTAGTTTATACCATTAGAAATGGCTAAGAGTTCATTTTATGTGTTTAAGTGTGTGCTATGTGAATTTAAGTGTGCTAAGTGTGTTAAGTATGTGCATGATATCATTTTGAGGTGTTTGGGCATCTCATTTTGAGTATGTTTGTGTGGGATTATGAGTATTCCATTTGTTCACGTTTAGTGATAAAGGAGAGGAATGACGTATTGCATGTAATGCTACGTCAATAGTTGGATGATTTAGTGTTAAGCGTTTGATAATCGTGGCATTTTAGAAATGAAATAAGTGAGTGAAATATGAAAGTATGTGGCAAACTTTCTAAAAATGGAAAATGGTTTGGTGAAACGAAAGTTATTTTTAGAAATGTTAGTAAGTGGAGTTTAAGTAAAAAGGTTTGATCAAATTAGCTTAGGTTTTTATAAAAATTTAAGGTAATGATTAAAATTAAGTATCTAATGAAAAAAAATAAAAAAAATAAAAAAAATACAGGGAAGAGGGGCCGATCGGTTTTAATAAAAAAGAAGGGTTTTGGGTTTTAATTTTTATATGAGCCTAATTAGAATTGGACTAGGATAGTTAGGGTCTTTAAATAAAAGGCCTAGCCCATAATTCCTTTTCCCCTAATCCCCTAAATCGTCCCATAATCCCTGGAGAACAAAAAAAAGTCGACTGCCATAAGTGAACCAAGAAAGATTCAAGAATTTTGTTAGGGTTTTTGCTCATAAAGGTAAATATAGTGATCCTCTTTAAATCTTTTAATTCTTATAGCTTAATTATGATAGATTAGGGTTTTAATAAAATACAGATCTTAATGAGTAATTAACGTTAATAGTATTGATTAGAATTGAATTAGAGGCATAACCATGCAAATTACATGTTAGGGTTTGCATGAAATCTTAATTTAGTGTTGAGCAGAATTAGGGCTGTGTTCACGAGCGATTTTCTCTATGATGAAGAATGATATTTAAGAGTTTCTTTTTTTAAACAGTAGCCCTCTGAGTCTTCTTTCCAAAGAATCCAGCCCCAAGAGTTTTCGTGGTCGGGAAGGTTGTCAAATAATTTTTATAAGATAAGTGTGCAAAACAGTGAATTTTCTGACGGGTTTCAGTTAGGGTTTTGATTTTTCTAAAAATACCTAGACACCTTTTCAAGGGCTAATTTTCACGTGGAAGTAAGTTCATATATTGTGTGTGACCTCTGATTTTTGGCTAAGTATAGGGTGGTGTTTAAAATGGTCAGCTAACATCAAACTTTTAGGGTGTCTGTTACTAGCCAAATTTTGGATACTTGGTGTTATGATTTTCTAAAGGGTATTTATAAAAGAGTATGAACTTTGGGGGAGTAATTGGGGGTTCATAAGTCATATTAGAAACCTGTGGAATTTTGCCAAAAATTATAAAGATGTATAAGGGGTGCGTTTAGGGCGTGCAAGTGAGTCTAAAATTCTGCTCAAATCCAGAAAATTGAAAGAGTAAGAATAAAGTGTAAGCTAGTTATGTAAGAATTTAAAAAGGTACAAAATGAGTTGGGAACATTGATAGATCACTTAGAATCCATCATAGTTAAGGGTACACCTTATTGGGGTGTTGACCAAAGTGATGTTGATATCCGTACGTTTTGTTGTTTAGATTTTGTGAAGCTTCTTGGAACATTTTTGGATTAAGCTAAGCTAAGGTGAGTTTCATAGCCCCTCTTTCTTATGATTTTATTGGGGTGAAAATGATGCAAATGGTTTGAAATGTTGAATGATTTGATTACTGTGATAATTGGTTGTCTAAAATGCATGGACTTTACGTGGCTATTATGTGTATGTGCTAAATGTATTGTGATGTGGTCAATTGGAGCCGGGTTGGCTTGGATCGTGGGCACGTTCCTGCCCCTTTTGATGTGTTGTGATGTGATCAAGTGGAGTCATGACTTGGGTCGAGGGCACGCCTGCCCCTCTTGGATTGTTGTGGATCGGGGGTAACGTTCCTACCCAAATGTGATTGGTTTGTTGTTTTGCATGTTAGCCTGTATGATAGCTCATTTATTTCCATGCAGTGTTTTCTTTTATCACAGTAATGGTTGGATAAATTTTAATTCGTGTCTTAAACCTATGACTCTCACCAACTTTATGTTGACGTTTTTGAGCATCATTTTCAGGTAATCAGTTTGAGACTAATGATGCTAGGAGAAGTGGCTAGAGAGACCTTAGGATTGGCTTGTGGAGTTCTTCTTATTTTTTTATTTAGACTTATGTTCTGTTGGATGTTTTAAGTCTGGGATTGATTTACTTTTATGTGGTTTATGCATTTGCGTCTATGACATTACTTAATAATGCAAGACTCCTTTATCTTGTGTTGGGTATTGTTATGACACATAATGTCCTCTGTGATTGTTTTCTTTTCCTTTTAGTATCTCTATAGTAGACGCCATTGTGTTGTAATGATATCCATGAAGTTCCACCTCGTGCTTCCGCCTTGGCGGGGTGTGACATCTCGATTTTCTCAAGCAGAAACAAGGAGTACGAGGAACACCTTAGGCTTATCTTGGGATTGCTTAAGAATAAGGAATTGTACGCCAAATTCTCTAAGTGCGAATTCTGGCTCTCGAAAGTGCAATTTCTTGGCCACGTGTTGATAGTCAAGACATTCACGTTGATTCCGCCAAGATTGAGTCAAGCAAGGATTAGGCAACATCTACGACTCCAACAAAGATACAAAAATTCTTAGGTCTTTCTAGTTATTACCAACGATTTATCAAAGGTTTCTCTAGGATAGAGAAACCTCTAAACTAAACTAACTCAGAAAAATGTGAAATACGAATGGGAAGAGAAAGAAGAGGAAGCCTTTCAACTGTAAATGTAGGAACTTTATAGTGCACCGATTTTAGCATTACCTGGCGGAAAGAAAAGCTTCGTGGTTTAAAATAACGCCTCACATAATGGATTAGGTCTATAATGATGCATAAGGAGAAGGTGATAGTTTACGACTCCTGAAAACTGAAAGTTTATTAAAAGAACTACTCGACACACGACCTAGCATTAGGAGAAATAGCGTTCAGTTTCAAGATTTGGGAACACTGCCTGGATGGCATAAAGCATACCATGTTTACAAACCATAAGAGATTACAACACATTCTAGATCAAAAGGAATTGAACATGAGACCACGTAGATTGCTAAGATTGCTTAGTGATTTCGATGGTAAGATTCGATATTACCCTGGAAAAGCAAGCGTTGTGGCAGATGCTCTAAGCAGAAATGAACGAGCTAAGCCTTTCAAGGTGAGAGCCCTAGTGATGACCATTAATTCAAACCTACAACCACAGATTCATGAGGCACGAGTAGAAGCTCTCAAGAAAGATAACGTAAAAGATGAAAACCTTTATGGTATGGACAAAGAGTTTGAGAATCGTCTTGATGGAACTCTCTGCATTAGGAGGAGGAGTTGGTTACCATACGTTAGAGACTTAGGAGAATTGGTCCTGCATGAGTCACACAAACCTAACTATTTCATCCACCCTGGAATCGGATAAGATATATCATAATCTTAAGTGGTTGTACTAATGGCCCGATATGGAAGCATGCATCACCACCTATGTCAGCAAGTGCTTGACGTGTCTAAAGATGAGGGACGACTACCAGAAGCCATTCGGTTTACTAGTACAACCAGAAATACCCTATTGGAAATGGGAAAATATAGCCATGGATTTTATCACAAGACTACCAAAGACAACAAGCAGTTACGACGCGATTTAGGTAATCGTGATCATTAAAGGAATTATGCGGGCATGAGATGTAAGCACTTAGAATTTCAAATTGGAGGTAAGGTCATGTTAAAGGCATCACCTTGGGAAGGAGTGATACGTTTCAGCAAAAGGGGAAAGCTAAACCCGCGTTATATTAGATCTCTCAAGATTCTTGCTAAAGTGGGAATGCTTGCTTATCGACTTGAACTCCCAGAGCAATTAAGCTGAGTTCATAACACTTTTCATGTTTCCAATTTAAAGAAGTGTTTCATAGACGAACCCCTAGCTATTCCGTTGGATGAGATCCAGATTGATGACAAGCTCCATTTCATTGAAGAACCAGTTGAAGTTATGGATAGAGAAGTTAAACGGATGAAGCAAAGACACATTCTAATTGTGAAGGTCCGATGGAATTCGAGATGAGGGCCCGAGTTTACTTGGGAGCGCGAGGATCAAATGAAGAAAAAGTACCCTCATCTTTTCGTTAACCCTTCGTCCACGTCTTAAGCTTTAAGGACAAAGATTAGTTAACTGGGGAAGAATGTCACACCCCGAGAATTTTCGATCAATATTTTAAACTTTTCCAACAATTAATTTTGATTTTATACGTTACGTTTGAATCTGGCGGTTTACTGGGAAGTAAACCCGCGTAAATCTGAAAAATGTCATCGAACGCGTTCCGGCATTGGATATTCATTAGTTTAGATATTATATGAGTTATTTTATCTTTTCTAAGTGTTTTGTAGTTTACGATCACTCCCGATATTTATTTCTACGCTTTATTGTCTAAATTGCATTTTTTGCGTTTTTTACCTAACGAAACCCCGAAAACTCGAAATCTTTTCGTGTAAACTTTAGTTATCGTCTATCTCATATTGTTAAGCCAAAAATTTCATTCATCCCTCCCCATATACTCAAAACACACTCATACACACCCTTAAATAAATCAAGAGCATCTTTTGAATTTTCAAGACAAAACACCATCACATGCATGCATTAAGAAGGGATAGTGACATGCTTGTTTTATCCTCACTACAAGCCAAAGGCTCTTAAACTTCACATGTATACCCTTGGACCACTATAACACTATGGAATTTAAATTAAACATAGAACCTGGGCTAGTTGCTTTGCTTGAACCTTCCCTCCCTCCTTGGCCTACATCGGATGAACCACAAGGACCATGAGGTCCTTAGTTCACTCTTTTTGCTAGTCACCCATTCCTAGTTCCAAAAATATCCTAAACCCTAGTTCACACACTATATAATCCTCACTTTGCAAGACTTAGGTCATTTCATACATCCCTTGCCTCACCAAAAACATTTTCTCTCCCTTTCTTGCTCTCCCTTCCCACGGCACACACTAACACACACACAATCCATACTTTTGATTTCTACCAAGATTCACACATTCCATACTTCATTTTATCAAGATCCAAAGTTATTTCAAGAAGGTTTTCTTTTGATTTCAAGTATTTTCAAGATCTACAAATTAGGGTTTGGTTATTATTTGGGGTTTTTCAAGATCTATTGATTTTGGGTATAGATCTTGTGTTATTACTTCTTGTTGTTCATTCTTGTAAGTATTTTGAATCTTTCTTTGTGGTTTTTCCTATATTCTTTCTTATATGTTCAAGATCCATACATCCATATGTTGTGTTTCAATTTTTGAAAGATTTTAAAGACAAGATTTCATAAATAATGATACTACTTTATTTTACTAGTTAAATATTATGTTCTTGGTGAGATGAGAGTTGATGAGTGTTGCAACAATAGAAATGAAGGGATTAGGTTAGATTTAGGTGTGGTTTTGTTGTGGATTAGTTGTGAATGGAGATTAGGCTAGATTAGGCACTATTGTGAAGTTTGGGTAGATTTTGGCTGCGTTATTGGCAAAAAGTGCTTGTTGTCCTGAATTTGTTTTAAGGTTTTGGTCGACCTAAAAATGTTTTCATTAGGCGTAAAAGTAGTTTTTGAAGAGCTCGTTTCAAATAAATAGTTTTTCATATATCGCACATTAAAATTTGATTTAAAACGACCAAGTTATAGCCAAATGAAACTTGAAATATTTTTCGATAAAACCGGATGAATAGTGTGCTAATGTGAATAGTAAAATGAGTTTTCGGACACTTTCGGATATTTTTAGACTTTCTAAACACTAGCGAAACATATTGTAACACATACCTATTGATTGGTATCATTTAAAGACGTCGTTAACATATTTTAGGAAAAGCGTTAAAGTTACTAAAAATAGTAAGTTTGGCAAAAATTTAGC
>BQNB010078855.1:10959-25345 GCA_026074375.1 Tanacetum coccineum | reverse complement strand
TACGTGAGATATCCCCTGTTTACGTGTTGCCTAAGTAGCGTTTAGACCACTATTGCCCGAATTATCATGAACCGTTAATTACCTTTAACCGATTGGCTGGTTAAGTAAGCGCGAGTGAATAAATAGATCTATTGGGACCAATTATCCCTATCCGGGTAAGAAGCACTTACTAGTCCGAGTTTGCCAAGGACTAACTAATATATGTCATGTCGAAACCGGTTAGGTGGTCTTTGGTCGGACACTTGTAAGGGCAAGCAATTAATTGGCATGTTATATGCTATGTGAATTGAGCGTCGGTGTCATGAGCTTAGTGCAACGTAAATACCTTTTTTTGTGAAGTTGTATCTGTTATAACTGTCGCATACGTTTTGATAAACTTGTGGTCCACATTTATTACGTTTGAATTCACCAACTTTATGTTGACGTTTTAAGCATGTTTTTCTCAGGCGCTTAGCTTTGGACTTCTCTGATGTGCTATGTGGGGTCTACGTGTAATATGATATCATCTTTCAAGAATTTATTATTATTCATACTCGTTGTCTTTTGAAAACTTAATTATGCTTCCACAACGGTTTAAATTTAATTTCAGATCTTGTAAGACTTATCCATTTTAATAAATACAACGAGCTATGATTTTCAAAACGTCCATTAGTAGTCGTTCTCTTGTGCTTTGTGTGACGTATATTATGACGTCACGCCCCTGAACACGTATTTCGTCCAGGCCCCGTTTGGGGGTGTGACATAATGCTTTTGACTAGATTATTCAAACATGTTATGTCCGTCTTTCCTGAGTTAGCAATTGATCACTACATCTCATATGATCGAGTCATGCATCCCCTCGCTCCTCATTATGAGCGAACGACGCGATCGGATCATGGCAAGAAAAGACCCCGTGATTCAAATGCTAGCTCTTCTTCCACAACTCAAAATCATCCATCCTCATCTCATCCATTGGATGACACTGTTGATGTAAATGATGAAGAATCATTTCGTTCCAATTCTTGTTCTCCTTCTCAAAATGTCTCTTCCTCATCTAATGTTGTCTCTAGAGTCCGTCAAAACCTTCCTCATGAAAGTCAACACTTGAACACCTACCTCTCCGAAACTATAGACCTTCAAACTCAACATCGAGATGATCACCGGAAAGGGTTAAGGTCGATTGAAAAAGCTCTCAAGGACATGATGAGTGGAAAACAAAGTGAACATGTTTGCAAAAACTATTAGAAACTTTTATTCTTATTTATATTATCTAGTACATTATGCTTTAACTTTTTAATTTTCTCATTAGGACTAAGAATGGTAAAATACGATTACATATGACTTGGACGATCTTTTCAATTTTATCATCCTATCAACTTTCTATGTGAACTAATTCTAGGAGATTATGACATGCGTATAAAATTACTATATGCTAAATGATTTGCATCTTAATTTAGGACCTTATATTCTTACTTAAATTAGTTAATTCTTGAATTTGGAAGATGCAAAAATCACTGGACATAAGAAAGGGAAAAACTAAAAAATCTCACTCTCTCCAGAAAACGCCCCCCATAAAGAACAGGCGGCCCTCCAATATATATGGGACCGACAACAGGAGGGAACGAAATTTTTAAGTTTACCTGTTTTTCTGTATCTTTGACCCTACTATACATAGTCTCATGCTGGAATTTCCCTGTTTTGCCAAACCACCTCTTGAACCTTTTATCACTTAAACCACGCTTTGCCACTTTCTAACATTACTTTCATTATTTAACTCATCCATCCTTCTTCATTCACCATCACCAACTTCTTTTCTTTATCATCTTCACTCTCACCATCAATGTCTTGCTCAAACCACCATCCAAACTTCTCTAGAAATCTAAGAATGTCGGTAAGACAAGTATGGAAGCGCAAGACATCCACCCCAAAATCATCACCTCCATTTCCTCCAAGAGTCCATCTTCAATCTCCTTCACCACCATCCTACAATCCACTAAGAGATCAAATGATTAACCAACTTCACAACATCTCTACCATTCTTGATTCACACACTAACCCATCCAATGCCTACATTCATGTACCACCTTAGCTACCACCACAACCAATTCATCCTCCTTCTCATGCTCAAGTTGAATTTCACTTAAGCTTTTGTCGTTGTTTCAAATATTCTAGACACCAATTCTACTCCTTGATAAATGAAATCAACTTCATTCAATTTTTTCTCACCTGTCTCATACCTCAAACTTGCACTCCTCCAAATCATGTGTCACCAACCTCATCTTTTTCCCTCTTTAATTAATCATTCTCATATGATTAATCTACCTAAATAATTGACCGTCCATCTTTTGATTATGGCATATTCTAGATTTCAAGAATCCACTAGTGTAGCTATATGTCTTAATATGTCTTTACTTTATGCTTATCTACTTTATCTTGTAATGATTCATACCATCATAGTATGAATTTATCTTATCTCTTATTTAGTTTTGATTGCAATCAATGCTTCTTGTATGAGTTTTTTAAGTAATGAATGAAACTACTTAATGATTTAACTTGCATAAATTGCTATAGTGCTACTAGTTGGGAATATATTGTCTTGCACTTGTACCTCTAACTTTGTTTTATAGCAAATAATTTTAGTAAGATCGATCCCTTGGTGCCCTAATATTCGTCTTTATACGTTATCAACAAATAACCCTCAAATATAATATATATAATTATAAAAATACATACACGTATACGTAAGCAAAGTATCATACGAATTATTCTTAAGAAAGAATAATAAGTAATCAACACGGGTATCGTTCTCCTCAGCGAGAGGTGAATGGTAATTCACGTTTATGTCACGAATCGAGCTTGATTGTCATTAAAGATTTGATTTGGATTCTATTTCTACAAATATAACGCAAATGCAAGTAAAGGCAACTAAAAACTAAAGCAATTAAGATAAAGCATGAAAACGATAACGGGAATCTAAAAACGCGAATAAAAACTAAATTATCAAATTTTAACCCTAAAAATGCAAATTTCAAATCTAAAAGTCCTAAGTGATTAAAAATAATTTTTAGAAAATAGAATTATATTTTTTATGAATTAAAAATTATTTTAAACTAAATTAATTATTAAAAATAGTAAACTAATTATTAAAATTCTGGAAAATACTAAAAAATACTTTGACTTATGTAGATTCTAGGAAAAATAAGAATTGGAAATAAGCAGTGGAAATAAGCTAAATAGGCTTTAAGCATAAAACTGAAAACCCATTTATAACCAATTGGGCCCAAGGGTCTAACAGAAAAGATCCCAGGGCGCAATGGTTGAGGTCTCGGGTTCGAGTCCACCCAGTACTCCCAACAACTTTCCATTTTTATTTTGCAAAAATAATGTTTGAAAAAGCTTTTTAACATGAAAATAAGCAACTTTAACAAAACAACTTTTTGAGAAACATGGAAATAGGCACAGAAATAAGCAATGAAAAGCACAGATGCACATAGAAGCTAAATAGCTTTTTAAACTTAAACTGTTTTATGCATAAAAGCTACTAAAAGCTAAGACAAATCCAAATTAAGCTAAACCTGACCTAAACTAGACTTATTAAACATCTAAGAACAGAAATGAGCCAAATCAAATAAGCAAAAAACAAAATAAGCAGTTTAGCCAATTAGTTAACAAAACAGTCTGAGAGGGCAGTTTTAAGCTCAATTTTAAGCTACTAAATCAGTAAGCTAATCCTTAAAACCTAAAAACAGATTAAAATTGACCTATAAGCTTCCAGAATAAGCAAAAATTAAGTACTAGAGATCACTAACAAGCTATAAAATTGCAAATGAAAAAGGCTATCAAAGCAGATTTTTATGTTTTTGGTTTTTTCAAGTTTTTGTGAATGCTAAAATGGTAAATGCAGTCCTAATTATAAGCTAGTAAATGATGTTTAGAAAACTTAAAAAGCTAAAACAGATGAAGTTTAGACTACAAAGAGCTTATTCTATCAATTCCAGACCTAAAAACAACTTATAGCTAACCTAGATTTAAAGATTGAAAACTGACTTTTAAAACTATGGAAATAATTCAAAGACAGTTAGACAGATTTTTAACTCAAACACACAAGACAATTACTCACTTTATCCAGATCATTTCTACTGCATACTTAACCAACAAACAAGCATGAAACTAACACCAAATAGCACCTAATCAAAATCAAATCAAATAAGCTAAAATATTCAAACAAGAACCCTACAGATTCAAAACATGGTTAGATTAAACCTTAAACTTGATTTTTAAACTTTAAAAATGAATTAAACTAACTTTTAGACTAAATTTAAGCAGGTTAATCTTGATTTAAAGGACCAAAATGACTTAGGCAACACTAACATAGGTTAGTGCTGCTTGAGCTAAACACCCCTTTAAAATATGTTTCATCATTTTAAACTATGAAAAGCTTAATTAAGCTGTGAGATATATAAAAATAGATATAGCATAAGGCAGATTAAGGATAAATAACTAATCACTAACATAAATTAAGCACAAATAAGCTAAATAATAAGCAAATAGATAATAAGCTAAAAATGAAATAAGAGACATGTACCTTGATCCTAGCTTAAACAAGGATCAAAAATGCTCTTAGAGCTATTCTACATGCTCCAGCTTGTTAGAAAACAAGCTGGTAAGACCCTATTAGCCTTTCCATTATTGGCTTATCTTCCAAAAGCTTAAAGCCATAAACCTTAACCAATCTGACTTAAAAGTGAAAAAGCAAGCTTAAATAAGCTTTTAGGAGCTTATTTGGGCTTAAAGAGGGCTTTGAGTAAACATATTAGCTTAGTAAAAGACTTAAGTAAATGACATAAGAAGAAACTAAAATTAAAATGCATAAATGATTAAAGCTAAAAATTTGACTTTTATTAATAAAACTGAGGTTACATAACTTTGAAAAGGGAATACAATTAAAGTAAATAATCTCGAAAATAAGCTGTAAATAAAATTACACTACTCCTATACTAATCCTACACTAGATTATACTACTCCTAGATGCCTTTCACCGTGTGATAACACGTCTATTTACAGTGATGTAAGGAATGATCCAGAACTTGAGGAACGTCTCTCTTCTTTCAATCCAAGCCCTCAGATCCATCTAATTCAATCTGAGCCCTTTATCCATCCAACCACGTCCTCTCCTCCAATCAAACTGCTTGGGATTACCAGCGTGGACAAGGTAGATGTCAGAGCTTGTCAGGGAGTCTTCTAGAAGCAAGGGGTGAGAGCGTGTGTGTGGAGAATGGGTGGATTTTACCCTGCATAGTTGTGGGTGAAAATGGAGGGAAAAAGAGGGATAGAGATGGTGAAACAGTAATATTGACCAATTTTTATTATAAGTTTGACTTGGACTTATAAGATTTTAGACCGGGTATAGGAAAAGTGGTGTTGGGCTTGGATTTGTTACATGGGCCAAGGAAATGGGTATAAGTTTTATGGACTTGGACATTTATAAAAGGCTTAGATTTAGGCTTATATTTTGTATAGATACAAAGTCAATGGGCTGACCCGGCCCATTTAAGTGGGTACGGGTTGGCCCATTAAGGATGTATATGCCTTCGGCTTTGATTTCTTGCACTCTTTCCATTCTCGTGCTCGGTTTTGTCCGTATTAGTCTTGTTTTTGTCCTTTTATTTAATATTTTTTAACTTATAAAGTATATAGATAAAGGCTTAATGGGCTAGCTTATGCCCATTTAACTTGAGGTGCGGTTGGGCCAATAAGAGCACACATCCTGCAATGGCTTTCGGCTTTGACTTTTTGAGTTTTTGACTTTTTGACTTTGACCTTTTCACCTCTCTTATCCAATTCACGTGCCTTTGATTTTGTCCTTTTGGCTTGATTTTGTGTCTTTTTGTCGATATTCGTTCCCTTCATAATATAAATGCAAAACTCACAAATACAATGCATTTTTGGTATGGTTTCGTCATTTAGGCTTGTTTTTATAGATAAAAGGTATGTGTAATTAAGCACATACCATGTCTCATAGAAGATGAGGATTTTTGTCAAGAGGTTGCTATCTACTTATATTTCACAGATTTATTTATAAGTTTGACATCACGTGGATAGTACATAACTCACAAGGAATCCTCTGGTACTAGGTGTTGTGGAGGTAGTATCGAAAGATTTGAGAATCATCGAAAGAATTCGGATTTGGATCATAAGCGAATGATTTCCAAGCTCTCGAAGCACAAAACGAAATAAAATCTACCATTTAACGGCCCTTCACACCCGCAACAAGTGGCTGACTTTCCATCTCCATAAGTGCAATTTAAACAAATTCCATTCATTTCCACATAACTCGCACGAGTATGTCTCGTACTGGGGTTGTGGAGGTGGGTAAGAAAAATCAGGTGTTTCATTATAAGAATAAGGATTTGGGTCATAGACAAACTCATTTTCGGATCCTACACTGCTACAGCCCGGACAGTTTCCACCATTAAACAGACCTCCACACCACGAGCAACCAAAATGGTTATACGAAGACATGTCGAAGAATTAAACGGATAAGAGGGAAAAGAAGATAAGAATTAAACGTAATAAGAGGATAAAGAAGAATATTTATAGATTTTTCAAATAACACATAAAAATTAAGAAAAATATTTTTGGTAACCGAAAGTCAATAGTGCACGGTAGCTCTCTAGAAAACGCACAAAGAAGCGGAGGAGCGGGTAAGCGCGAAGCATTTTAAAAACCTTCTCCTTTCGGGTCGAAGTCCGTAGGATCGACCCTCCTTATACCTCTCTTATAGTTAGTTAACTAAAGATGAGCCGAAACGACAATTAACAATCGGTTATTTTAAAATAAAGAAAAATAAGAATAGAAGTGTAAAATATTTTTGTATTTTTATATAAAATAAAATGAAAACTTTTACTGGGAAAGGATCTTCAAGGCTCGAGCACGAACAATTCCGTAAAAATCGCTACATCTCTCCCCGGCAGCGGCGCCATTTTGATATTCATCTTTATACGTTATCAAACAAATAACCCTCAAATATAATATATATATTTATAAAAATACATATACTTATACGTAAGCAAAGTATCATACGAATTATTCTTAGGAAAGAATAATAAGTAATCAACACGGGTATCGTTCTCCTCGGCGAGAGGTGAATGGAAATTCACGTTTATGTCGCGAATCGAGCTTGATTGTCATTAAAGATTTGATTTGAATTCTATTTCTACAAATATAACGCAAATGCAAGTAAAGACAACTAAAAACTAAAGCAATTAAGATAAAGCACGAAAATGATAACGAGAATCTAAAAACACGACTAAAAACTAAATTATTAAATTTTAACCCTAAAAATGCAAATTTCAAATCTAAAAGTCCTAAGTGATTAAAAATAATTTTTAGAAAAAAGAATTTTTTTTTTTGGCTTTTATTTTAGTTTTTATGAATTAAAAACTATTTTAAACTAAATTAATTATTAAAAATAGTAAACTAGTTATTAAAATTCTGGAAAAATACTAAAAAATACTTTGACTTATGTAGATTCTAGGAAAAATAAGAACTGGAAATAAGCAGTGGAAATAAGCTAGTAAAATAAGCTAAATATGCTTTAAGCATAAAACTGAAAACCCACTTATAACCAATTGGGCCTAAGGGTCTAACAGAAAAGAACTCAGGGCGCAATTGTTAAGGCGTTGGTGAGTTATTGTTGAGGTCTCAGGTTTGAGTCCTCCCAGTACTCCCAACAACTTTCCATTTTTATTTTGCAAAAATAATTTTTGAAAAAGCTTTTTAACATGAAAATAAGCAACTTTAACAAAATAACTTTTTGAGAAACATGGAAATAGGCACAGAAATACGAATGAAAAGCACAGATGCACATAGAAGCTAAATAGCTTTTTAAACTTAAACAGTTTTATGCATAAAAGCTATTAAAAGCTAAGACAAATCCAAATTAAGCTAAACCTGACCTAAACTAGACTTATTAAACATCTAAGAACAGAAATGAGCCAAATCAAATAAGCAAAAAGTAAAATAAGCAGTTTAGCCAATTAGTTAACAAAACAGTCTGAGAGGGCAGTTTTAAGCTTAATTTTAAGCTACTAAATCAATAAGCTAATCCTTAAAACCTAAAAATAGATTAAGATTGACCTATAAGCTTCCAGAATAAGCAAAAATTAAGTACTAGAGATCACTAACAAGCTATAAACTTGCAAATGAAAGAAGCTATTTAAGCAGATTTTTATGTTTTTGGTTTTTTCAAGTTTTTGTGAATGCTAAAATGCTAAATGCAGTCCTAATTATAAGCTAGTAAATGATGTTTAGAAAACTTAAAAAACTAAAATAGATGAAGTTTAGACTACAAAGACCTTATTCTATCAATTCCAGACCTAAAAACAACTTATAGCTAACCTAGATTTGAAGATTGAAAACTGACTTTTAAAACTATAGAAATAATTCTAAGACAGTTAGATAGATTTTTTGACTCAAACACACAAGACAATTGCTCACTTTATCCAGATCATTTCTACGGCATACTTAACCAACAAACAAGCATGAAACTAACACCAAATAACACCTAATCAAATAAGCTGAAATATTCAAAAAAGAACACTACAGATTCAAAACATGGTTACATTAAACCTTAAACTTGATTTTTAAACTTTAAAAAGTGAATTAAACTAACTTTTAGACTAAATTTAAGCTGGTTAATCTTGATTTAAAGGACCAAAATGATTTAGGCATCACTGACATAGGTTAGTGTTGCTTGAGCCAAACACCCCTTTAAAATATGTTTCATCATTTTTAAACTATGAAAAGCTAAATTAAGCTGAGATATATAAAAATAGATATAGCATAAGGCAGATTAAGGACAAATAAGTAATAACTAACAGAAATTAAGCACAAATAAGCTAAATAATAAGCAAATAGATAATAAGCTAAAAAATGAAACAAGAGACATGTACCTTGATCCTAGCTTAAATAAGGATCAGAAATGCTCTTAGAGCTATTCTACAAGATGGTAAGACCCTATAAGCCCTTCCATTATTAACTTATCTTCCAAAAGATTAATGCCATAAACCTTAACCAATCTGACTTAAAAGTGAACAAGCAAGCTCAAATAAGCTTTTAGGAGCTTATTTGAGCTTAAAGAGGGCTTTGAGTAAACATTTTAGCTTAGTAAAAGACTTGAGTAAATGGCATAAGAAGAAACTAAAATTAAAAGGCACAAATGATTAAAGCTAAAAATTTAACTTTTATTAATAAAACTGAGGTTACATAACTTTGAAAAGGGAATACAATTAAAGTAAATAAGCTGGAAAATAAGCTGTAAATAAAACTACACTACTCCTAAACTAATCCTACACTAGATTATACTACTCCTAGATGCCTTTCACCGTGTGATCACTCCTCTATTTATAGTGATGTGAGGAAGGATCCAGAACTTGAGGAGCGTCTCTCTTCTTTCAATCCAAGCCCTTAGATCCATCCAATTCAATCTGAGCCCTTTATCCATCTAACCACGTCCTCTCCTCTAATCAAACTGCTTGGGATTTCCAGCGTGGACAAGGTACATGTCAGAGCTTGTTAGGGAGTCTTCTAAAAGCAAGGGGTGAGAGCGTGTGTATGGAGAATGGGTGGATTTTAACCTGCGTAGTTATGGGTGAAAATTGAGGGAAAAAGAGGGGTAGAGATGGTGAAACAATAATATTGACCCGTTTTTATTATAAGTTTGACTTGGACTTATAAGATTTTGGACCAGGTATAGGAAAAGTGGTGTTGGGCTTGGATTTGTTACATGGGCCAAGGAAATGGGTATAAGTTTTATGGACTTGGACATTTATAAGAGGCTTAGATTTAGGCTTATATTTTGTATAGATACAAAGTCAATGGGCTGACCCAGCCCATTTAAATGGGTAAGGGTTGGCCCATTAAGGATGTCTACGCCTTCGGCTTCGATTTCTTGCACTCTTTCCATTCCCGTGCTCGGTTTTGTCTGTATTAGTCTTGTTTTTGTCCTTTTATTTAATATCCGTACCTGCAAGACACAATTCACAATACAAACATATACAATGCATTTTGTGTATTTATTGGTCATTATTGGTCTTTTTAACTTTATATTAGGAAATAAAAGATATGTGTTTAAGCATATATCATGCCCCAAACGAGGGGGAGCATACATCATAGGGGAGTCTTGCTATCGTTGACTTCTTTCTCTCTACAATAATTCGACGATCATCCTTTATGAATTCGACAAAAATAGGGAGAAATGGTGTTATGATATCATTTCATCACCTCAAAACACAAAATAAGAGAAAAAATCTTAGAGAGAGAAAGAACTAGAGAGAGAAATAAAAGAGAGAAAAATTGGTTACTTGACTTAGAGAAAATGAAAAGCAACACCCTCTCCATACTTGGAGATGGCTTTATATAATACAAGAGACTTGGACTCCTTATGGGACGTTTAGGCCTTTAATGGACCGATCTAATGGGCTTTAGCCCGACACCTAGGCCCAATTAGCTTAAATGAATTTCTCGTAAACTACGTTTTACTTATACAAGGTTCGGGAATATTAATGACCATCACTTTAATAAAACTAAGTCTAACAATCTCCCTCTAAGGGGTGGTCGTTTCACATATGGCTTCACTTCTTGTGACTTATTGAGTCTTGGAACCTTGTAGTCTTGGGAATTCTTTTAAAGTTCCTTTTGCATGCTTGTGATCATGGATCTTTTATCTTTATCTTGATATTCTTTGACAAAATACTAATATCGTGGTCTTTGGTCTTGATTTGTCTTGACTACTGAGATCTCTGAATCTTTATGCCTCTTTACGATCTTGTGTCTCCACCCTCATGCTCAAGGTCTTGAAAGCTTGCTAACAATCTCCCTCAACATTTTCTTTAACATGATTACTTGTACCACATCATGGAAGGAGTAGTACTTGATCTACTTGTGAGATATATCTTTGTTATTGTTTAGCAATCTTGTCAAAAATGTTCTTTTGAGGAAGTGCTTATACATCAAAGATTTTGGAAGACTTGGAAACATGTGCTTGAGCTTTCATCATGTATATATCTTTGTCGATTGAGCATGAGGTCTTGAATCTTGACTCGACATGGACTAGAAGCTGCTACCGTCAGGAAAACCTGCAAGTATAGGTTAGTGATAAACATACATGGATGAAAGTGTCTTTGTCACTTCGTCAAATATGGTTGCAATAACTACAGTTCCCCATTAATCAGTATACATACTGCCTGTGATCAGGTAGAATTCAAAAGAATCTCCTTGACAAGGGTTCACAGCTGCACTAGCCGTTCTCATTACAGGAGCGTCTTAAAGCAGATAACACGGTAAGAGTGAATCATATAGTTACTATCTTTCTGATTGAGTCATCAATTCATATACTGGACAAAAATCGATATCTAGTTGACATAAGCTTGATTCATTTAGAATCTCACAAGTCACCTATCACAGAGCTGTTTGATGATGACTCTGGAAGGATTTTAATTCATCACTGTAAATACTAAAGAGTATCACTCTGAATGTTCTGGCAATTATCAAAAGGATAATGCGCAGGACTCTTTGATACCAAATTTTGTATAATGATGTACGACATTTTGTATATTGTAATTTGTGTCCTAGTGAGATTTTTGATGGATCTCGTTGGCTCTAGACTCTATAAGTGCACAGTTGTTATTTGGTAATCGAAGACTGGAGCAGTCTGCCACCTTTTCAATATCAACGATCTCGGAATGAGAAAGCCGATAGAAACATGTTGATCTCCATGAGAAATGAAACAAATTTATTTTAAGAGAAGCCTGAGTTGCTGGGATGGGTTGTGCCTTACATCACTGGGTCCATGATGACTTGTCTTTAATATCAGAATCATCTTTGTGATTGCCGATAGATTATGCATTGACCCGTTTCTGCCTAAGGTTGTATAGAGGGCTTTTTTCTTTTCACGCTTTATCCTTACAATTCTTTTTAATTCTTCAACCCCTTCAATGTTAAGCCAACGCGTCCTCATTATCACCTTGTTGGGTTTGTTCCGGTGATAACTCATGCTTTGGATAACATTTTTCTCGATCTCACTTTACTTATTTTTTCAACCATACCTATGACTTCTACTCTATCTAATAGAGTGTTCCTGGGTAGATCCCTTTGGTTCTGGATGGATTATGGAATGAACATACCTAACCTTAACCGCCTTATAACTCCTTGAGAGACAACAGTTAGTCGGTCTTTGGGTATTTCCATGACGATCCATAATACCATTTGAAAAAAATTAATCAATTTGTCTGAGAAATCGTTTATGACACATTGAGAGTTTTTAGAGTTACCAAAAAGCTCCCCATATACATATGCATCATATTATGAAAGGGTTTTGCACATGCGAGGTTTGGAACGCACTTATAGATTGAAGATTGTATCCATTATTAATCCGTATTGATCGCATTTTAATCACTATTCTCCCCCTCAAAAATTGCATATGTGGTGACAATTTTTGACAATTAATGAATTAAAAAGCAAGTTAATGTTCGGTAATTTACATGAGTCTAACTAAGTCTTGGGAGAACATACGAGAGCATGCATAATGAATCTTATTATTATACTCCCCCTCGATAAAAGATTAGAGTGAAAACTTAGAGTGGGAGTTTGTTGAGCACACATGTCACACCCTCGAAAATTTCAGGTCAATATTTTAAACTTTTCCGATCATTATTTTTGACTTTTATACATTACGTTTGAATCTGGCAATTTATCGGGAAGTTAACCCGCGTAAATCTGAAAAACATCATCGGACGCGTTTCGACTTCGAATTTTGATTAGTTTAGATATTATATGAGTTATTTTATCTTTTCTAAGTGTTTTGTAGTTTACGATCACTTCCGGTATTTATTTTTACGCTTTAACGTTTAAATTACGTTTTTTCGTGTTTTTGTCCTAACGAAACCCCGAAAACTCGAAATATTTTCGTGTAAACTTTAGTTATCGTAAATCTCATGTTCATAAGACAAACATTTCGTTCTTATTCCCCCTCCTATTTAAAATCGGACGCCTAAACCCAAATCAAATAAACCATGAGATTTGAAATTAATTAAATGGCATCTTATTTTGAAAAACCCACCCATGTGTGCATGGAAGATAAGAAAGTGACATATGAGCAAGTCCCATTCATGCACAAATAACACCATTTGACTTATGCATGTGATGCTTGATCACATGTACACCATTTGACCAAAACCATGAACCAAGACAAGTTATAACTTGAACTTGATCCCAAAAATTGGACCCTTGGTCCTTGCGGGTGAGTTTCGGCCGAGCAAGGGTGCACACACACCCTTGTGTGTGTTGGTCACTTGTTACAACAAACCATGAAACCCTAGACCACCCTTGTCCTATATATACCTTGCTATAACACACTTTAGGTCATTCATTCTTTCCATAGCCTCACCAAAAAAATTCATCTCTCTTCTCTCCTTCTCTCCTTCTCTAGCTCATGGCAACAACACCCTTAATTAAGGTTTCTATATCTTTGATTTCTAGCTAGATACAAATATACCAAGTTCATTTTTAAGGTTTTCTAAGGTGGTTTGAAGTATTGGTTCTTTAATTTAAGGGTTTTTCTTCAAGATCTAAAGTTAGGGTTCAAGATTTGTTGTTAGGTTTACAAATCTAGTATTTTGGGGTATAGATCTTGTGATTTCTCTACTTGTTCTTTATTCTTGTAAATGTCTTGAATCTTTTCTTGTGATTTACTTATGTTCTTTCATATATGTTCAAGATCCATACATCTATATGTTGTGTTTTAATTTTTGAAAGATTATAAAACAAGATTTTATAAATAATGATGTTACTTTGTTTCACTAGTTAAATAATATGTTCTTGGTGAGATGAGAGTTAGATGAGAGTTGCAACAATAGAAATGAAGGGATTAAGTTAGTTTTAGGTGTGGTTTTGTTGTGGTTTAGTTGTGAATGGAGATTAGGCTAGACTAAGCACTATTGTGAAGTTTGGTGTAATTTTTAGAAGCGTTTACGAAAAATGATGTTGCTGATCCGAAATGGTTTTGGGGTTTTAAGCGACATAAAAATGTTTTCATTAGGCGTACAAGTAGTTTTTGAAGAGCTCGTTTTGAATAGATAGTTTTTCATATATCGCATATTAAAATTAGACTTAAAACGGCCAAGTTATAGCCAAATGAAACTTGAAACATTTTTTGACAAAACCAAATGAATAGTTGCTGATGTGAATAGTAAAATGGGTTTTGGGACACTTTTGAAATATTTTGAGATTTTAAAACACTAGCAAAACAAATAGTAGCACATATATATTGATTAGTATCATTTAAAGATGACGTTGACATATTTTAGGAAAAGCGTTAAAGTTACTAAAAATAGTAAGTTTGGTAAAA
>BQNB010078855.1:0-10884 GCA_026074375.1 Tanacetum coccineum | reverse complement strand
TTAGATTCACTGAGCCCGTCACATCATCAAGAAACACAATCACAAAAAGGCCTCTACATCAAACCTAACCTTCTAACAAACCTATGTTGTCTTCTACAGGAGTAAAACCATCTACTAGTGCTAAAGGATCACAGCCTTCAGGCAATACAAAGAAAGATAAGATTCTACAAACACAAAGTAGTACTCATATGAATAAAGTAGAAGCCCACCCTAGGAAAGTTAAATCTAGTTTGAAAAATAAAGATCATGTTGTTGCACCTAAAGGAACTGCTCATGTGCAGCATTCCAAGCTTAATGCTAATTCTGAACTTAAATGTGTTAAGTGTAATGGTTGCATGCTTTCTGATAATCATGATTTGTGTGTTCTTGATTATATCAATAATGTGAATGCTCGTGCAAAATCTAAATCTGCTAAGAAACAAACAAAGAGAAAAGTTTGGAAACCAACAGGAAAGATGTTTACAACTATTGGATATATTTGGAGACCTACTGGTCGGACCTTCACTATCGTAGGAAATGCGTGCCCTTTAACTAGGATTACCACTACTACTGAAGCGCCCCTTAGAAAACCAGTTGTTCTAGATAATGAAACATCTAAACCTGCTGTAACATTGGTCTATTCACGGAAACCTAGGAAATCTAAAACTAATGTCCCTGTTAGCAAATCTAAGGTTCTTCAATCTGTATCTGCTAACAACAAGGAACCCAGTAAATCTTGGGGATCCATAATTTTTGATGTTCCATCTTCCTCTCTTAATGAATGCAGGTCGTCCAAATTGTCCTCTGGTATTTGGACTTCGGCTGCTCCAAGCATATGACCGGAGATCGCTCTCAGCTCACCAATTTTGTCAACAAATTTTTGGGTACAGTCAAATTCGAAAATGATCATGTGGCAAAGATTTTGGGATATGGTGATTATCAGATTGGGAATGTTACGATATCAAGGGTTTACTATGTGGAAGGACTTGGACACAACTTATTCTCCGTTGGGCAGTTTTGTGATTCGAACCTTGAGGTTGCTTTTCGTCAACACACCTGCTTCATTCGTAATTTAGAAGGTGTTGATTTATTGACTGGATCTCGAGGCAACAATCTGTATACTCTGTCTCTTGGAGACATGATGGCGTCCTCTCCCATTTGTCTCTTGTCAAAGGCCTCAAAGACTAAGTCCTGGCTATGGCACCGACGTTTGTCTCATCTAAACTTTGGTGCAATCAACCATTTAGCTAGACATGGTCTTGTTCGAGGTCTCCCGAAGCTTAAATTTAAAAAGGACCATCTGTGTTCTGCATGTGCAATGGGTAAGAGCAAGAAGAAACCCCACAAACCTAAATCTGAAGACACCAATCAAGAAAAACTCTATCTGTTACACATGGATCTTTGTGGACCAATGCGTGTCGCAAGTGTTAATGGAAAGAAGTACATCCTTGTCATTGTCGATGATTACTCACGATTCACATGGGTTAAGTTCTTAAGGTCAAAAGATGAGAGGCTCAGATTTCATGATCATGTTCTTAAAATAGGCATGATCTAACTACGGCTGAAAGTTACCTGTTCAGACGATCAGAATAAGATAATGGAACTGAATTTGTTAATCAAACGTTGTGTGAATATTATGGAGAAGGTTTGGTATCTCTTCGAAACAGCTGTAGCTCGCCTCTCCACAGCAAAATGGTAGCGTTTGAAGACGGAATTCGTTGCTAATTGAAGTACTCGACATTGTTGTTTTATGCAAAAAGGCTCTGTTAATTATATGGATGAAGCAGTGGCTTCCCGATGTTTTTTTTTTTTTTTTTTTTTTTTTCACCCAAAATTGTTCCATCAATACGCCTTCGGTCACGGAAAACACCATATGAGCATGTTTACATGGACAAAAATTCCGACTTATTATCTTTCTTCCATGTATTTGGTGCACTCTGCTATCCAACGAATGATAGTGAGAATTTGGGCAAGTTACAACCAAAGGCTGATATTGGTATTTTCATTGGTTATGCACCCACGAAGAAAGCATTTTGAATTTACAACCGACGTACCAGACGAATCATTGAGACAATTCATGTAGATTTTGATGAGCTGACTGCGATGGCTTCTGAACACAGCAGTTTAGGACCCGCACTTCATGAAATGACTCCTGCAATAATCAGTTCAGGACTCGTGCCAAACCCTCCTCCTTCAACACCGTTTGTACCACCTTCTAGAACTGACTAGGATATGTTGTTTCAACCGTTATTCGACGAATTACTCAATCCTCCACCTAGTGTTTATCACCCAGCCCCCTGAAGTCGTTGCTCCAATTGATGAAGTAGCAGCTCCAGAACCCGTTGTATCAAAACGGTTTTCCTTCAACCTCAAACTATAGTTGACCACGATGCACAATCACCAAGTAACTCTCAAACAACACCCACGATACCCAACCTCCCGTTATTCTAACAGTTGTTTTGAAGAAGACAATCATGATATTGAGTATGCACATTATGGGTTAATGAATCCGTACTTAGTATCAAAATTCAAGATGTTTCTTCTGATCAATCCTCATTGTCGGATTCTATTCATACAATTGTGCATCCTGAATCCAACAATCTTTCTGAACACAATAACAAATGGACTAAGGATCATCCACTTGAAAATATAATCGGTAAACTCGCTAGACCTTGGTTTCCACACGGCTTGTTAATTACCTAATGAGCCAAGCTCTTTTCTGTTACTACGATGCTTTCCTCACTGCTGTTGAACCCAAGACGTATAAAGATGCTTTGACTCAAGCCTGTTGGATTGAAGCAATGCAAGAAGAACTCAATGAGTTCGAACGACTTGAAGTATGGGAGCTCGTACCCCGACCAGATAAAGTTATGGTTATTACTTTGAAGTGGATCTACAAAGTGAAACTAGACGAACTGGGAGGTATACTAAAGAACAAAGCTCGGTTAGTGGCTCGTGGTTACCGTCAAGAGGAGGGAATTGATTTTGAAGAGTCTTTTGCTCTGGTTGCAAGATTAGAGGCTATAAGGATTTTTCTCGCGTTTGCTGCTCATATGAACATGGTCGTCTACCAAATGGATGTGAAGACTGCGTTTCTGAATGGTAATCTGCGGGAAGAAGTTTATGTTAGCCAGCCGGATGGGTTTGTGGATAAAGATAAACCAAATCACGTGTACAAGCTTAAGAAAAGCTTTCTTTTGGTTGAAACAAGTCTCCCGCGTGGTATGACATGTTGTCTTCGTTCCTGATATCCCAAGACTTCTCCAAAGGTTCAGTGGATCCCACATTGTTCATACGCAGAGACGGCAAGGAACTACTTCTGGTACAAATATATGTCGATGATATCATCTTTGCTGCATCTACACCTGAACTTTGTGACCTATTTTCTAAAATTATGTGTTCAAAATTTAAGATGTCAATGATGGGCAAAATCTCATTTTTCTTAGGACTACGATTCTCCAAAGTCCCAGAGGCATCTTTATTAACCAGTCAAAATATGCCCTTGAATCCTTAAAAGAGATACGTTTTGACTTTGTGACCCAGTGGATATCCCATGTGGAGAAATCTAAATTGGATGAGGATAAGAATGGAAATCCGTTGATCCGCTCACCACTATCGTGGTATATAGACACCCTCCTGTTATCTCACAGCCAGTAGACCTGACCTACAATTTGCTATATGCATGTGTGCCCGGTATCAGGCTCGGCCTACCGAAAAGCACTTACATGCAGTAAAAAGGATCTTTCGGTATCTAAGAGGAACCGTTAATCGGGGACTATGGTATTCGAAGGATTCTTCAATTGCTCTAACAGCATTTGCAGATGCGGATCATGCTGGTTGTCAAGATACACGCCGTAGCACATCTGGTAGTATGCAATTTTTGGGAGATAGACTTATCAGTTGGTCATCAAAAAGGCAGAAAAGCGCTGCGATATCCAGTACGGAAGCTGAATATATTGCTTTGTCTGGCTGTTGTGCTCAAATCCTTTGGATGAGATCACAGCTTACCGACTATGGCTTTGGTTTCAACAAAATTCCAATGTACTGTGATAACAAAAGCGTTATTGCCTTATGCTGCAACAACGTTCAACATTCCAGATCGAAGCATATAGACATCAGATTTCACTTTATCAAGGAGCATGTTGAGAATGGGGTGATCGAACTTTACTTTGTCAATACGGAGTATCAACTGGCGGACATCTTCACTAAAGCTCTTGGCCGAGAAAGAATTGAATTTCTGATCAACAAGCTGGGAATGCGGAGTTTTACGCCGGAGACTCTGAAACAATTGGCAGATGAAGTTGATGAATAGTGGTGGTACCTATTCACATATCCTGTATAATATGTATATATATAAACCATAAAAAAAACCAAAAAGATTTTTCATTTTTAGAAAACTTTTATAAAAGCAAAATACAAAAATATAAAATCTATAAAACCAAAGAAAAAATTAAAAAATGAAAAAATATAAAAAGAGGTAATAAAGGCATGTCTTCTGAAAATCGATAACATTTACGGTCTTAGAAATGTCATTCAATAATGATACGAGGCTGTAAATGAAGTTCGAGCAGAAGTTATAAATGTTTTCAAAACATGCCAAATGGCTTGCTATTATTTCAGATAGTAACCCGGACATCATCTTAAAGGCAAGTATTCCGTCAAAAAGGAAACTTGACCTCTCAACGGGAATTTATTCTCGGGCATGGTCTACTTTATGACCATGCAAAGGCTTGTGATTACTTTGCATCACAACCCGTGCTTCCTATATTTCCATAAGTGTACGCGTCAGTGCACTTATGTGTTAAAATAAGAGAAATCTTTTTTTTTGGTAAAAAGTTGTCTTCACAATGAATCAGTGTCTTCAGTAATCACAAAAAGATTTTCAAAGACAATTCGACTTCTCAAACAAAGACTACAACTCTTTGAATAGAAAACGGGTCATCATTTGAGGGGGAGAATGTGTCATCAAATAATCTTTTAAAACGGTCTTTCAAAATAAGTCATGGAATAAACGAATAAAGTTTTGGATAATGACGGATAACAATTTCAAGGGGAATTAATTTATATTAACTACAAGTGCTTTAGATGTCATTTGTTTCAAACTTTAGGGACTTATTTGCACTTTGAGACTTAGTGAATTCAGGCTTTAATCTACATTCGATCAATATTGCTCACACCCTCCTAGTTTGTAAAAAAAAAAAAAAAAGACTTAGGAATGCTTGGAAATACTTTCATAGTTTTAAAAGCCTTGAAGTTGATTCTCACGGGATAGATCTAAGCTTAGTTATACCTCAAACACGATCTCGAGTATATGTGCGTACAAGGTTTTGCTGATTCCGAGGTATCGAAACCAGCAAGGGGGAAGGAGTAGATGTATACTTGATAGTGTCTTTGGCCTTCTTTTGAGGTTAGCTTCTTTTGTCTTTTGAGGTTAGCTTCTTTTGATTTTAGGCCTTTTTTGAATCTTTCGGGTGCACTATTTCAATCGCATGGTGGAAGAGACATCTTGTCATTAGTCAGTATGTATCATTTGAGTCCCCAGAGGGAAGTGTTGGGAGTATAATTATTTAAAACGTGAGAAGAGTTTTGTCTGATTCAATTAATGTTTTACCTGACCGGTCAATCTTAAAGCCCTATTCTTAAAATGAGTAGAAATATTTGATAAAATAGGATAAACATAGGTATGATGATTTCCTTTAGATTGTCATATCCTGTAGGAAGAAATGTCTTATTCCGAGACTTTGTGGGACTTTGGAGTTATCATTTCGACTATTTAGAGGGAATAATTGTGACATCCGAGACTTAGTTGACTTTGGTGTTTCAATTTATATCATAACTATCCTATAGAGAGAAATGCGTTCATCCGGGACTTAATTGACTTTGGTGTTGTGGTATCAAATTCTTAAAAGGGTTAATTGTGTACTTCAGATATCTGGGCTTTATACATTAAGACTGCTTGATGCGGCTTGCAAAAAAGTTCTGAATCTACTCAAGAAAGGATTACTGGTTTAGGGGGAAGCTAAGACAACATCAACACAGACATCACCAACCACACAAGCTCAAGTTACATATGTATCTGAATCTGTTTCATACTCGAAGTTTGAAGTAAAGACTTTCGTAACTTAGAAAGAAAGTTGAAGCAATAACGAAGAGTGCTTGGACAGAGAAAGATCAGATTGACAACTTCTTGAAAGAAAGAAGGTTAATGAGGAGCTTAGAAAAGTTCGTGGGTGGGAGATTGTACGAAGGAGACCTACGGCTGCGACAAAAGAACCATATGATTCTATCATATGATGTTCTTATCATTCAGGTCAAACTTTGTACATAATAATCTTGTGAATATATATAGTGTAGACTTAATGGTGATTCTAAGGAGTGCTCGAGTACAAAAATTTCAAGAATTTCTTAGTAAATTCAAAAGTTTTCAAATTATTGTACTCAGCACTGTCTTATATTCCTTCAAATATTGAGGGGGGGCATTAAAATGTTCCTGTTAGATATTGTGTAACATTTTATCCCCGAACGTTTAATCAATTGATATCCAAAATGTTAAATCCAAAATATCAAGGGATTAATATTTTGGATAAGGGGAGAAAATGTGATTAAACTGAACCTAAATTTGTATTGAATGTGATTAGATAAATGGACTCAATGCATCCACATTAGAAATGTGACTAGATTACTGACATGTTAAGGGGGAGCTTTTAGTGATGATGAAAAACTCTCAAAGTGTAAATCTTTTGATTTTTATATCAAACACTTTGATTGAACTTTTCAATGATTTTGGCTTCGATTGTGATGGAATACCTGAAAGGCCGACCATGTACTTAAATCTATGGAGTTATAAGGTAGTTAGGCATAGGTATTCAAATCTTATGATCCAGCCAGAATCAGAGGGATCTACCCAGGGATATCCACTATTTAGTGTAGAAGTCCTTAGGTATGATACAAAAGGAGAAAAAGTAAGAATCGGGAATAATGCCAATTGAGATAGAGCTAACACTGGAACAAACCCAACAAGGTGTTAGTTATGAAGTCTCGGTAAGCATTGAAGGGGTTGAAGAATAAAAAAGAAATGTAAAGATAAAGGGTGAAAAGAAAGAAGCCCTCCATTCACTTAGGCAGAAATCGGGTCAATACATAATCTTTCGAAAACACTAAGTTGTTGTCTGACATTTAAGACAGTCATGGACCCAGTGACGCTAAGCACTAGGGGTGAGCATACCGGACCGTCAACCAGACCAGACCGGAAGACCGGACTGAACCGGACCGACTGGACAGGACCGAAGGTATTTTGTTCCGATCCGCGGTCTGGTATTTTAGACCAATTCGGTCCTCGGTCCGGTCCGGTCCGACCAAAAACTCGATGATAATGCCATGTAGGACCGGACCGGACAGAAGACCGACCCAGACCGGACCGTACCATTTCGGTATGGTCCGCGGTCTGGCAATATGGACCATTTCGGTCCTCGGTTCGGTCCGGTCTTGGCCGGTCCGGTCTGGTCTTGGACATATGCTCACCCCTACTAAGCACAACCCTCCCTAGCCACTCAAGGTCTCTCAACAGACTCTTGTTTCATTTCTCACGGAGATTACACACATTTCTATCGACTTTCTCACTCCGAGTTAGTCGATATTGAAAAGGTGGCAGTCTGCTCAGCCTCCGATCACTAAAACAAAAGTGCACTATTGAATCTAGAGACAAAAGAGATCATCCATAAATCTCATTAGGACACTTGTCAAAATTATGCTTGCTATCTCACACAATGTGAATAACGAGAAAATATAAAGAGTCCTACGCATTATCCTTGTGATTTTGCCAGAAATTCGAGTGATACTTAAGTAATTCACATGAAGATGGAAAATCCTGCTTGTGACAAAATCAACAAGCTCATGGTTGGTGTCTAACTTGTGCGATTCGATACTGAATCAAACTGGTGGACAACTGGAAAGAACGTTGGTGCGATTTCTCTAAGCAATCAAACTTGTTCCAGGTTATGAATTGAGATTGATGATGAATTTTGAAATGATTAACACTCTCGACGTGTCACAAAACCACTTTAGCAAGTGACACGTCATTGAATTTTTCAAATCCAGTTTTTTTTTTTCCAATCGGTGATTTTTCCACGATTTGGTTTCTGTTCAGATAGTTTCAATTGTGGACTCTAAATTTGGACGGGATGATAGTAACTCGCTGATTCACTCTTATCGTGCTGTATGCTTTGAGACATTACCGTAATGAGAACTTGTTGAGTATTTGATTGAATGTACAAGGTTTTGTTGTGTTAGAAAGACTCAATACTTCAGTGGAAATCCTGTCAAAGAGATTCTATCTTAAATTTAAATCTATGATCATAGGTCGATCCTTACGGAATTCGAAGGTTACTCCAACCTAACACGGGCGAATGACAAATCCATATTGTCCCTTCGCTTTAGTCTAACTGTTATTAATGCGGATACGTAAGATGGATGTGGAAGGTACCTGATTCCAGTGACCACAAGATTTCAGAACCCACGTGCTATACTCCGACCGATATCCCTTTAAGACGTCATGAAGCTCAGTACATGTTAAGATTTCGCTACTCTCTGATACCATACGTCTTTCTTGAAGGGACGAAGTATTAAAGACAAAAAAAATAAAGGAATTCAAAGAAGTTTTCGTCACTTGATATCGAACGTCTTTTTCTCGAAGTGACGAAGGGTTAAGTTAATTAATTTAAGAAAGATGCAATTAACGCTTTTCAAGTCAACAAATCAAGAAAGGTTATGAGCTTGTTGGTCCAGAAGTCACAAGTCAACAAGATGGCGAATAGTTGCAACGATGGCGAACAAGATTATGCTGGGTTGATGATCTCAAAGTGTCAAGATCATGCCTATCACAAAAAGTTAAGATAAAGAACATGATCGAGCCTAAGTTAAACTCTAAGTGCTATGAAGACCATCAACCATGAACAAATTCAAGTGATGTCCCAATCGCAACTAAAATACACAATCTCTTACAATTATTCTAACGCCCTCATAAGGGACCAAAATCTAAACTTATTCCATAACATCCAAAACTAGATTCAAAATAACAAGCAAGCAAGACTTCAAACGAAATTCCACTCGGGATACTTCTAAGTCTGCTATCAATCACCAAACTATTCCTCTTTCACTTCACCTGAAAATGATACTCGAAAACGTCAACAATAATGTTGGTGAGCTTGTAGGTTTGACCTTAAACCCAAAAGTTGTGCCAATACTTCTAGCATCACCGCTAACCAATAACCATATGTCACTTACGCACCTAAAGGGTCTACCAGTTGGAGCACTAAAATTAGGGCAGGACCACACACAAACCTGGGTAAGCGTACTCATCCGCTCCAATAATCACACAAATACTGGGTAGGCATACCCATCCGATCCAATAATCTCACAAACACTGGGTAGGCGTACCCATCTGATCCAAAGAATTATGCATCATATAATATTCACATAGCAGTCATAAGCACATAACTTGTCCCAAAAACGAAACCACATTTCGCACAGATCAATTCAAAATATTTCAAAACACGTTTGAGTATCATTTTCCCCCAACGGAAAAACCAGTAAAAAGTGAGGCTACGAGAACTCACTTTAAGCAAGTCTTTAGCTACCCAATCTCAATCACACAAGCAAATGCAACGACGCCCGCACACGACCTAGTCCAGTTAATGTCCCAATTAAATCATTCAATTCCAAAACAATCTTTACGTTTGATGCATAGAGTTTAGACACGTTGTACAATTTCTAAAATAGTTTTTAATGGTGTGATGGTTGACGACTTAACTCCATAATCATATCAATCTTATTCTCCGATAATACATACTTATACTATTTAGCGTAAATAGATAAGTAATATAATAAATATCTATAATTATTAATTATAAATATATCTCGACAAGTCCATTCGATACACCTTAGCCACTTCTAAATAATCATTATACGGTTGAAAATGAAACGTTTACTCATAATAAACACTTTAGAGAAGTTTCGAGAAAAATTATATTTTTTTGTCTTTTAGTGAAAATAAATAAAATAATTAAATATTATTTTATTATTAAAAATCAAAAATCATGTTTTTAAGAAAATTTATAAGTATAAACTTTTTATGAAATTTTGAAATGACCCGTTTTCCAAGGTTTCAAACCTCATTTTCAACAATTCTTCACAAATTTGACACTTTTCGACAAAATTCCAAAAATCTCAATCTTTAACACTTATCAACACTTTTCCTTCAAAATATCATTCAATATCACTTCGTAAATACATTTCGCTTTCAAAAAGTCCGTTAAAACTCTTAAAATGACCAAATATTGCTTATTGGGCTTTAAGGCCCAATAAGGGTCCGTTATAGTATTTATAAGTCCAAAATACGATCCAAGCCCAAAACTAAGGCCCAACAACATATATAAGCTCATACTTATTAATAGAAAATAATCCAGACCACAATAAGCCCCTCCATTAAGCCATGGCTTAAATGGACTTATTGGGTCGTGAGTCCATAACCTCCATACTACGTATATTAAGCTTGCAAATAAGCTATAAAGCTACTTATCGCATTTGGTTACTATCATAAGCCTCAAAAATAGTCCACAACATATGCCATAACACAAAAATAATCAAAATCACTTCTCTAGTAATTTTGAGAAACCACACGTGGCATATAAGCCAAAATAAGCCAAGAAATAGCTTAAAATAAGCCCGAATAAGCTACACAAACTACTTATCAAAAATAAGCATTCTAGCATCATATATTATTCAACCATCATGACCACAACATCAAAACTACAAAAACACCTTTTTCTCTTTTTATACCACACGAACCAAACACCCCTTAAATCATCCATTTCGTTTCCAAAAATCGATTTTCACAATGATCAACTT
>BQNB010078854.1:6261-30427 GCA_026074375.1 Tanacetum coccineum | reverse complement strand
TTTTTTTAAGTTGGTATACTGTTTATATGCACATAGAAACATAGAGCAATTAATAACATGCTAAGACACCAAAAGGGATGCTAAAAATAAGCTATCGAAACAGCCCTTTAGCATTTTGACTAGAACAACCTTTATTTTTTGTCTCAAAACCATGTTACTTTTTAAAAAGGAAAGCTGCTCTAACACACCCTTAAACCGCTGGATTAATCCTTTTAGTTTTATAAAAGGCAAGGTTTGGGGTATTTCTTATCCGTCGATATGAAACTTTGTTAATTATAACATTTTACTATATACTTGGGCGTTTTCTAATAAGTTAAAATGTAGTGTAGCCAAACGGAAAAAGATGACCTTTAGCTCGAAAATAGGCCAATAGATTGAACTTTGCAATTACGAACCGTGTTCCCTACACTATATCTGCTTAATATTGTTGATATTTTACAATTTCTATTGGCTTTCAAGTTTGTCAAAAGTTATTCCATAATTTGTTTTTTTACGTTTTTTTGAATATTAATGTATGTAATATGTTTGTGTTATTAATGGTGTAAAGTTTTCTACGGACGAGGGGAGGGAACTGATAGAACTCCAAGGTGAATTCGGAAACAAATGGGCACGTATTATGACGTATTTGCCAAGAAGTACAGATATGATGTGAAGAATTTTTGGAGTAATAGACAGAAGAGACTGGCTCAAGTTCTTTAGATTCCAACACCACCATCCACACCATAGTCCAAAAAGTCTATCAGCGGATCCCCTGCACTTCATAAAGTTCCTGCCTTTAAGATAAATAATCTGATTATTTTCTGTTGTAGAATTTTACTTATGTGGTTAATGCAAGAAAGTTTTAAAAGCGAAAGATGTCGAATTTGTTTATAATATGATAATCATAATTGCTTTGATAGTGTATTGGTTTAAGGATATATACATGATCAACTTCAACTAAGCTTCACCTCAAAAGTCAAAGTATGATGACCATTGAAGTACATAATCTCGATGTTTCTTTTACTGTTGAGTTTGACTTTTATGGTCAATGTTAATAATTTACAAGTGGAAATTGATGTTGAATTATAATTATAATTTGGAAATATTAAAAAGCATATGTAGTTTTAATTTATAATATGTATTGTGCAATCGAAGCCTTGAAATTTTAGTCATTTTGGTAGTGGAAAATGATCAATCTATAGCTTGATTGACCTTAGAAGTTAGAACAATAAAATACTTTAGGTTTGCATATGAAATCCTAAAACTTCAGGCACTAAAGCGCAACCCTTCAAGCGATGGAGAATCATAGGTCACATCACCAAAAACATTTTCTTGCTCATCGTCATAGTATGAGCCAATCAAGATGGTACCATTGCCTAATCTTATGAACCCCACTAGGCCCACGAGTTTGTTTAGCTATGATCAGAACCACCCGCTATGTAAACACAACTACACCACCATACCAGTTGAGGCAAACTCATCCAACATGCCACCAGATCATACTACAAGATTTCCCTTACGTCCCATAAGTAGAACTTCCACCACTACTGTCACCCTTACCACCCCTTCTCGACAGGAAAGACATTTTCACCAAAATTGTAGACCCCAATTTTTACGTATTTTTTGTTCATGGTGGTTCTTTTAGGGAGTACCTTTTCATGCATCTTTTTTAACAGAAAGTAGTTTATTTTTCAAGAATGTCTAGGAATCCATTTACGTATAACACGTATAAAGTTGTGAATTTTATTCTTCTATTCTACAGGACGTAGAACAGGAATTAGGTTTGGAAGATTTTAGTCTGCCATACCTAGCTCCAACAACAACTGGGACACTACCATTAGAACGATGATGTAATGGTGATGGCACCCGATATGTTCATGGATGATTTTCTAATGGATATGGTTGACAGTACCGAGCCTCTTCCAACCCCATCTGATTGGTGATGTGTGAACTAGGATTTATGTTTATTTGTTATAGTTATTTGTATTATGGACACCTTTAGCATGCTTAGTAATTAATCTCTTGGTTTATATGCAAGCTAATTCTCAGGTTTTGGCCATAAGAAAGTAGATTAAATAAATTATTTACCTTATCATAGCATCATATCCCACGACCCCAAGTAAAAATTACGTAAACTAAGTTTGGCTTACTTGGCAGGTTTTGGTTATACTCCAGGTAACGTTAAGGAAAAAAATCTAATAAGAGTCATATGGTTTGAGCTTACAGTAAACAGTCGAACAATACATTCTGTAGTTTTAAAAATACACACATAATTAGAAATAACATGTATCTAATACACAAGGTACAATTAACCATAGCCAACTAAGCTACCGATACCCAAATGACCGCTTCATACAATCAGCACCCCTTATGTGTGCTTACATGTGCACGTAAAATGGTTGTTTGGGTTTGGACTTTGGAAGAATGGTTTTGATATAATATGCAATCAGAAACCATTATTAAGAAGGTAACAAGCATGATTGCCCACGCGTTGTTGTGGGGCGTTAATTTTTTTTTTTTGTGCTTGTTTATTTTTTTTTTTACAGTTGCATGGGCCGGCCCAAAATAAAAGCCCAATAGGCCGGGCATTCAAAACGAGAGCGTTTTAACCCATAATGGTTAGTAAGTCATATTATCAGATTAAAAATGCATATTTAATTATTTAACCAACCGTACCAATTCTATTAGAAAATTGCAAGTGGCACAAGTACAATAATGGATTTTGGCTAGGAGTTTTTGGAATATAGTTAACCAAAAAGAGCAAGATGGTCGGTTGATAAATGCACCCCACCACGCACGCTGCGGACACCAAATAGGCTGGCTTAGGCTCCTGATATCTCCATGTGTGGCTGTAAAGTAGTGTAACGTTATGTTTTGTTTGGTTACATTCCATTTTGACCATCTTTTAATTTTCACTATCACACATACTAATGAAAGTCGAATGTGGATGCGTTACTTGGTATACTTAAGGTGCATTAAAGGAACCTAAAGTAACAATATTATGGTAAAAGCAAATTGATTTACAAGCTTAGCTCTTTGTTATTACATTAAGTGTGTGAGCCCGAAGGCTTACTACATGATCGATATATTTTAGTTCCATATGTTATATAGGCATTACAGCTTTCCTCAAAAAACAATGATTTTTTGGAGATGTCTTCGATAGATAGATGATAAAAAGATTGGTCAACCACATATGGGTCTCGGAAGAGTGTGCAAAAGGTGCAGTCACGTAGGGTCTTCATTTATACGGGGCCACATTTTTATTAGTTTTGCATATAAATACGTATAATATTAAACATATTTGAGCCATATAGTATAAGTTTATGTGCAATTTCTTTTTAATTTATAAATGTAAATTGTTGCTATTATCTATGGTCACCGAAAACAACGAAACCACCTTGGTCAACCATATATGTTTTTGAATATTACCCAACCTCAGTTTCGGTTTGTTAATAGTGTTTGGTAATAGTTTGTGAGTCTATCATTTAAAATAATCATATAATAAATGATTAGTATGAATTACTTTTATTTGTAAAAGTTCGTTTAGAGCACCTCTAGTCAGCAACGGAAAATTAATGTAACCGTTAGTGGGGTTAGCATGATATTGAAGTAATACAAATATAATAATGTACCTTCTTCATTAATCTACATGCAAGAAACCAAGAATGTTTGGAAGAAAGCTCCATTAACTTAAAATTATCTATTAATGGTTTTATACTTCCCGCCAATGTTTTAAAACCCGGTTTTTTAATTGACCCGGTTTGGTGGTCGGTTTACCGGGTCAACGGTTCAACCGGTTGAACCGTCAGGTCAAACCGGTTCTATACGTTTACATATATATTTTTTTCATATATTAAATATATATTATTTTACAGTTATATAATTTATCTTACGTTCAATTAAACCTATGGATATCTTAAGTCTTTAATGATAATCTTTAATTTTTAAATTATATATATATATATAATTATAGAAAAGATTTGCATAAACAAGCAATTTATAATTATCAGTTATAATATACTATAATAAGACAATATTAGTTAGTGTTTTAAGTTAGTTTTAACATTATTTTAACTAACATTAGTCACCACCACTTTAAATTGTCAATTAAATTTAAAAATGTATATGAAAAACAAAACTTTTCTTAGATTTTAAAAAAAAAGTCATGACCCGGCCGGTTTGATCAAACCGGGTCAATCCGGGTCAATGAAAAACCGACGATTCAATCCGGTTCTCAAACAAGTAAAAACCCGGTCACATCCCGCCCGGTCTCCGAGCCGGTTCACGGTTCAACCGGTTCAATTTTTCTTTTACATCAAGTGACAAACAAGATAATGCCATTAAAATTAGAAAAGCGAAGAAAAGTTATAAAAATGTCACTAAATATTTATGTGATTCCCCTACATGTAAATAAAAGTGTCATGAGTTAAGGGTCTGTTTATGGTAACGAATATTTATGATGACAAATGAGATTAACAAATCACAGTATGAAATAGATCAAAACAAAACATAAGTCTAACAAACCAGGATGTTTTGCAATTGAACGGAAGTAAATTAAAACAATACAAGTTTTCTCAAATTAAAGTCGTCAAAATTATTAGAAGTGTTTTTCAGTCTCCTCCGCGAGATATTTCTTGGACGGTCGTTCGTTGTTTAGTGGAGGTATTTCAACTCGTTGGAATAATTTTGTTCCAATTAAGTTGAACATTCTGCTTTGGAGAATAGTTTTGGCCCGTATTCCTACTAGAGATAACTTAGTGTCTCGTGGAATCGTTTTAGATTCTATTCTATGTCCAGTGTGTTCTTCTTCCACGGAGACGGTAGAACACGTCTTTTCTGATTGCGTTGAGCTTCACGGTATTTGGAGTAACATTAGTAGGTGGTGGAACGTGCCTCCTCCTTCTCACATATCAGCAGATTCACTTATTAATTGGGCAGATCATTCTAAGCTCTCTGTTATGCAACGCAAATGCTTCGATGTGGTTATTTGTACGACGTTTTGGGTTTTGTGGAATTTCCGCAATTCTTTTATTTTCGATTCGGTGAAGCCTCGAAAGTCTAATATTTTTGATGACATAGTTTCTAGATCATATTTTTGGCTTTGTAATCGGCGGAAGAATTGTAAGATGTGTTGGGGGGTTTGGTTACAAAACCCAGCCATTGCTTGTAATATGTAACTTCTTCTAGCGGATTGCTAGTTTTCTATATATTTATATATGGTTTTTTGTTGTTAAAAAAAAAGAAAGCTTGTATATTCAATCTTCAAGCAACCAAACACTTTCTAAATGAGGAATACTAGAACCACAAACAAACTTACACAAAAACTTTTACAAAATAATGTGTCATGTAACTTGTGGATACATGTAAGAGAGAGAATTTAAAAGTAACTTTGAGAATGCCACTAATTATATGACACATCATTTTGTAACTTTTTTGTGTAAGTTTGTTTGTGGTTATAGCAGTTCTCTTTTAAAATTATGTAGATATTTTTTAAACTTTGTTAATTTGGGTAGATATTGATCTTCAAGATTTTTATGGTAATGTTTGGTTTAATTTTGTGAAACCATGAACGAAACTGAATAATGATTAGAGAGCTAGGTGACCTTGCGTTAAATAACATGTTATTGGTACGCTATTTCATCACCCTCTAATAACACACAAATAACAAAAACCTCCTTCTTAGCAAAATATCAATAACATGTTATTCATCATATTTTTTCATTTTTTAACACAATATGAACTAAAATTGAAATACGATATATTAAAAATACGAAACGAAGTACAAATATGATACTAAACGAAATAAAAATACGACAAATATTAAAACCTACGATGCGAAACGAAAGAAAAATACGACAAATATTAAGACCTACGATACAACAAATAATAATAACTAGGATGAGCCAAAATATTTTGCTCAGATCTCGTGTTTGAGTTTTTCAATATTAGCCGCATATTCCGGCCTCATCCCCTCGGTATTAAAATTAAGAAACTTCATTCCTCGACTTTTTTTGTGTATCGAAAATATAAAAAAAATCACTTTCAATCCTCAATTCTTCTTGGACCATTTCCTTGAGAGCTTCTCCTCCTGTCGAAGATAATCCCACAGATCGGGACGAGTCGAATTTTTAACTCTTGCTATGACTTGGCTTTCCGATAGGACGTGGTATTGTGTCGCCTCGAAATAGCTCGTTCGGCTCTTCAATGTCCTCGGCAATACGAACGCGTCTTTCGGGAACAACGGCTTTTACACCACGCCACTTGTGGTGATTTTTCAACACATACCACGCTTCATAGTGTACACATGCAAACTCCCAATTATCGGTAAACGTCTCGTAACAACAAGCAAGCCACGTTGAGTTGTTTTCTTCACTCAACCGTGCATGTTCGTCGACAATCGGGACGAATTTGTTGCAATCACGTGTCAAAGTTGTCCACTTTCTTGTAATCATATCCTTTTGTACGTTGGACGGCTGCTTGACGATTGTATTCACTAACAACTTTACCCAAAAACGTCTTATTAGTTTGGTCAATGTCGGTACGTGGGTCTTCCAAAATTTATATGTAAGTTTTGGCCAATAGTTTTTCTTCTTCTTGTGTCCACCGGGTATGTGCGATGTCGGTTTTCTTTGGTCGGGGTTTTCTTCCTTTGTCTCTCGTTGTTTTTCCTTTTTCGACGGGAGACGACTCGGATTGTGAATCTTGTGTCGATGAGTGTGGTGGTGAGTTTTGTGGTGTGTCATGTAAACGTTGTTGTGGTGGTTGTGAATAAGTACCGAGATTCATTTTATTAAATTGTTGTTGTTGGTATTGTGCGTACGTCATTTGATTATAATGATCTTGGTTCATTGGCGGTGCGTACGACGGTTGTGGAAAATATGACGTCGGGTTTACATATTGTGGTGAGTAAGAAGGCGTTGGGTTTTGAGACAAATGAGCGGGATATTGAGAAGAATGGTCAGGATATTGAGAAGAATGGTTGGGATATTGAGAAAAATGACCGGGGTATTGAGACATTTAGTCAGGGTATCGAGACGAATGGGCGGGTGATGGTATTGCGGGTGATAGGGAGTTCGAATTAGCAGAGGAAGAAGAGGTATTGAAGAGATTGGTAAGTAACCAATTATTATTTTGTTGAGAAATTTTTTTGGAGATATAGGAGTGTATATGAAAGCGCATTTGTTTTTTGATTTTGGTTGATTATATGTAATGTGTTTAATAAAAGTGGGTATTTATAGATAAAAATGTTTTTTTTTTAATTTAAGGCGTTACTACACATTCCTCTTAATTCAAAATTTGAAAAAAAAATTAAGAAAATAACAAAAGACGCGATGTGATTCAGACGGCGAAGGTACCAATGGCGTGTCAATGACAACACGACCGATACCCTATAACGACGTCATTGGTACTCAAAATTAACTACGGTGAACGAACAACTTAGCTCTCTTAACAACATAGATTTGATTACAACTAAAACCATATAATAATTAAAGATGTTGATTTAATTTTATTCGGTTCTAGTCAGATTTTTTTTCTTTTTCTAACACCTCTTTTTTGCGGACGTATAGTTTGAAATAAGAAAATGATATGAAGGCTTGAAAAGATAAAAAGTGTGATTAATTGTGTGCCTACTAGAAGTAGTAGTAGATTATAGATGTGTGAAAATGTAAAGAGGAATGCTACATCCACATAAGTTTTACAAAAGAAAATTCACAAAATGATGTGCAAGTTGATTTGTGGATGCATATATATATGAAAAGAATAAAAAGGATGAGAGATACTACCAATAGTTTTCATGACACATCATTGTGTGAATTTGTCTTTGTAAATCTTATGTGGATGTAGCAATTCTCAAATGTAAATCTCCATGCTGTCGATTAATACATAAATGTAGACATATAATTAAGAATAAATTACACATTTCGTCCTTGTAGTTTACTCAAATTATATGTTTCGTCTCTAATTTATTTTAAGTACATAGATAATCCATATTTTATCAAACATTTTCATTGATAGTTCATATTTTGAAAAATAAAGATTATCGGTGTTACAAATTTCAAACAAATTTATTGCACAGTTGGTCCCTATTTTGAACAAATAGGGACCGTCGATGCAATTAGTTTGAAAACTAAGAATTATTTCTGTACTTAAAATTGAATAGGGATGAAGCATGTAATTTTGGATAAACCACAGGGGCGAAAAGTGTAATTTGTTCTATAATTAAACATATGATCTTTAAAATAAGAGTAAACTACACCGTTGGTCCTTGTGGTTTGCGTTGACCAGCGTCCCTTGACCGAAAAAGTTGCTCCATCCGTCCTTAAGTGGTAAACGTTTTCCGCCGTTAGTCCCTTAAGGGACTAACGGCGGAAAACGTTTACCACTTAAGGACGGATGGTGCAACTTTTTTGGTCAAGGGACTAGGGACGCTGGTCAACGCAAACCGATCAACAGTGTAGTTTACTCTTAAAATAATTATTTTTTTAATTTCAATGAGTTTAAGTTTCCAGTTAAGTTAGGGGCCAGCCAAGTGGCATAAATCACGGAAGGACAAGTCAGCCAACGAAGCATCCACATTTCAACTTTTAAAATCCATCTTTCACTTCAATCCAACGGCTCACCTTTCATCTTTCTTATTTAAACCGCGTCCCTCATCCTATACTTCTTCTAATTAAAGTTGCACTTGTCCTACTTCAACTTATACAATTTTATTTTGTAAACCCTGTGAATTGGTTTGCTCCTAGCGGTTTTGTTTGCGAAATTACATATATAGCCTCAAAAATATTATAGTAATATAACATTGATGGCTTTTAATAAAAATGTACGTTTTTTTTTTGTAATTTTACACTTTCTAATAACAGCTTAAATCTACGTTACCAAACACTTTTTTTAACAAACAACTACTGCTAACTGCTCGTGATAACTGCTACTGCTTTACTCATTATTGCTACTGATGCTGTTACGTATCACCAAACATACCCTTAACTAGAAAGATACATCGAAAGGCTAGGATCGAAATTTAGTTTTAATTCTTAACTGTTTTTTTCATGCAAATCCGTTTAAATCTGTTTTATTTTTAGATTTTGAACATATTTTTTAATAAAAAAATTGCAGAAGACAGCATTTTTGTCCGTATACAAAACACACCCTATTATTTTGTAATCTAATTTGGCTATTGAACTTGAAAAAAGATGTCTACTTGAAAATCTATAGTTTTGATTCATTAATCATTAATTTGTTGGTTGTTGCAATTTGAAGATGTCTATCAAGCCGACGTTAGTATGTCATGGTCGGTAAAAATAAATGCTCTTTTGAACTTGTTATCTACTTGATTTGTCTTTGTATAATTTATACGTCTATTTACCACCATCGCAACATTATTGCAAACCCTTGTTTTTCCGACCCTTGATAGGATACATGCAAAAGCTTGATGATTGTTAGAAAAAATGTATTTGACATATTTTAATCTGTTAGAGAATTAGGGTGTGTGATGATCCTGGATATCTTGCTTGTATCGTGTTAAGTTCACTTTTCGTATAAAGTATTTCAACCCTTTATATGTCTGGGTTGCACGAAATCTCTATCGGGATAATACAAGAAGAGTAACAATTTGTGTCTAGGCACAAGAACACAAATCAAGAGCAAAAGAGATTATGTATGTGTTTTTCGTATCTGTAAATGAGGCTAATAAATCTGTTTAAAAACAGATTCTAGATGACAGTTTTGATGCAGTTAAAGTTGGTTGAAACCAACTCTCACAACTGTTTTCCAACGGTCACAATGGTTTGGGAAAATAAGAGGAAAAAACGGATAACTTACTTGCAGCACCAAATATACCGTTTGCGTTTGGGTCGTCGGGCGCTGCCACCGAACCCCGCGTCGGGTCCGTGCCCCTATAACCCCAAACGAGGTGCCCCCCCGACCCCAGCCCGCTGACTCTGAGACTGCAGGACCCAGCAAGGGCGCTGGCCCCTTGACCCCGCATTTTGTCATGGTCACTAAACCTATTAATTAATGCTCAACGGAAGTGTTGGTCGAAAACATATTAACTCAACGAGTGTGCACTCCACACTTCCCTAACTCGTATCCGAGCCGAATATGAAATCTCATTAGTCTCTAGTAGATCGTCATTGCCTAAATGATCGTCGATGACACTAAAATCACCAACATAATCATATTTTTTCAAAAAAGTTTCAACGAGAAAGCCTCAACTCCGTATACAACATGGCTGTTGACTAACATTTTTGCAACTACGAGTGCCCCAAGCAAGGTTCAGCAATTTCTTGCGGACCTAGACAAGTTAGAATTAGAACTAATGGATATGATCATGTAGAAATTAGGATAAAAGCTCACTTTTTAAAAAATCTAAAAAGTATTATTAAGCGAATATGTGTTCTTTTTTTTCATTTTTTCACAGTTACCTTTTTTCACAACTCACTCAAATCTTTACCTCGATTTTAGGGGGTGTTTGGCAATGCAAGTAATAACTTTTTTTAATAGGTAATTTGGAGTTGGTTTTAGATTAAGAAAAATACATTAATATTGTCCCAAAAAATTAACTCAATCAAGAAAAATACAACTAACTCAATCAAGATATTTTCTTCGTCTCAAAAATATTGTCCACAGACAAGAAATACACAATTTAAGAAAAATACATTAATTACTACTTTAATTTTTACGAAAGCACAAAAAAGACAGTTTTATCCCTTGATAATTAATTATTGTTTCTTTAATTTTGTAAATATCAATTTGAACTAAAGGTAATATAATAAACTTAAACAAACCCAACTATTATTTTTAAAAATGAACAATAATTTTGGGACAGACGAAAAAAATAGATGAACAATAATTTTGAGACAGAGGTATTAATATAATTTCATCATATATTCATACAATCACTACAAATTACAACCTTTTTAAAGCATGCAAATTTCATCAAAATTAAAGTTTCACTCTATTTGAGGTAGAACGAAAGCACTATAACAAATCTTTATCAACAAATCCTAAATTGACATCAATTATTTATTTATTTTTTTAAGTTTTTCTCATAAATTTTGAAAGAAATCATGTGTTCATTAAAACACCCATAACGTGTTCAATGAAATGTCACTATGAAGCAATTTTGTGATTTTAGATTTTTAATGTTTTCATTATAATATCAATGTTTTAGTAATTAATAAAAGCTTCAGTATTTGATAAAAAAAATCAAAATTGTGATAAACAAAACTTTAAAATATGCGATTGTTTATCAGAATAGAGTCCATTCATCAAATAAAAATCTAGCAAAGAATTTGTTTATCAAGGAATGCGGAGGAAACAAAAATTTTCACTAAGTAAATGTTCATCAAATATTATTTAACAGGGAAGTTGTTCATCAAATAATGTTGAGGAAAAACAACTATTCATAAAAGTAGATGTTCATACATAAACATTTAATTCGATAGCTAAATTTATTAATAAATTCAAAAAAATGCGCAATGAGCACAAGAGCAAACAACTTGTACAAAACATTTAGGAGAAATAGGTTTGAATTTTGTTGGGAAATGCTCATATCATAACAAATTATTACTGTATATGACTAGAGATACGTGAGTCTATGGAGTCACACACGTATATACCGAGATATCTTAAATTATAATGTAATTAAAAGTAATTATGTTATTTATATTAGTTAAATATCTCACGATCAATTAGCAGAGTTAATTAAATCGTTAGACTTGATAATTATTAACTAATAGGTCGTTATTTATTAGGTAATTGATGGAGGCCCAAGTATTGAAGAACATGCTGACTTGTTTTTAGAAGCCCAAGATCGTGTGAAGAAAAGGGCTTCAGTAAAACAGCCATAACTTTTGATCCGTAAGTTCGTTTCAGGCCCATGACCACTCAAATCGAAGGAAAAAACGAGGCGGACGCCACTGTATACAGCCCTTTAGCTGGTTACGGATTTTTCGAAGCCCAAAACCCTCGTTTACTATGAGTTATTTACATTTTTATGTTTTTTTAATTTTTTTTTTGTTGGACTTGTTTTTGTTCTAGCTCACGGCCCATCTGTCTTTTTAGGCCCGTTTCAGTTTTGTGAGCCTATTTAAACAATCTGCTGTAACCCTAGCCAGGGAGTTATCAGTTTTAATAAAAATAAACCAATGGCCGTTGTTTGCCAAGAAATTTTACCCTAATAATCGGTATTCAATCAAATCAACGATTGTTGGAAGAATTGTTTCTGGTATTCGTAGAATCAACAGATCCAAAATGGACGTAATAAATAGACACGACCAAGTACTAATATGAGAAGCCCATGTTTGTTGTAGAAGACTGATCATACAAAGAGAAAGGCAAGGGAAGAAAGTCTTGGGTGTTAAGTATTATTTACAAGTACTTATTATGAGATAAATATTTACCATCATCTCATAACTAGAAAATAATACAAGAAAATATCCTTCATTTTTTCTCTCCTAACTCAGCTGTGACCTAGGGTTTATCACCTAGGAGTTTTCGGTTTGATTTTTCCAAAGCAAAACAAAGGTTGTTCGTTGCAAGATCGTGGGGTAAATGAACTTGCATTCAGGTGATACACCGTGATATATAATGTGGATATCAATAAAGGTTTTCTACTTTGAAAACTAAAGGGTTTCGTGAGGTTTTGTAGGGGAAACCATAGTGTTCGTTAAGCTCTGTTATAATCAACCGATCACGCGATAAGAGGTACAATTAATGTGTTTATTATCGATTAATTATATAAAACATACATATCTATATTGGTGACCTTTTTCGTTGAATTCTTTATATATATTAATGTGTTTTATATGTAAAATCATCAACAGAATTGTCCTTCTACAAATATTTAACTATCATACCAATATTCACGTTATCTTTAAGATTGTTTATAGGAATATGCATAATAAAAATATAAATGTTCTTAAAGGCTCGAAAAGCTTAATAAAAGCTCAAGCTCGGTTCGTTATGTGTTCCAAGCTGGTTTATTAGGCTCGGGTTCGGGCTTGCTCGAGAAAAACTCGACTCAAGTAAGTCAAGCTCAAGCTCGAGTTTGAGTTGTTTGATAAAATCTTGACTTGTTTATACCTTTATTGTAGACTCAAGTCATGCTTATGATAGATGAGATAAATTTTATGATTTGTGTTAAATGTATAGAAACTTTTCTTTTTAACTAAGAATAGTTAAAAATTTAAAATCCATCATTATGAAAGTGAAAGGACTAAATACATCAAAAACCAAAACAAAAGGTACCAATATGTAATATTAATCTATTTTTATACCGTTAGCATCTATCCACCTGCAACCTTAACTCACTCACTCACTCCAACACACACACACACTTTACAGACCAAAGAAGATTCGTTTCACAGAGAGAAACATGACGTCATCACCGTCAACCATCTCTTACATTCTCTCTTTGAAAACCCTTTTAATCTCAGTCAGTATCATATCAGTAGCCATGTCAGTCAAACTATCTGTTCCCGTAATCCACACCTTTGCAGTCACTGATTTACCAGTTATCTGGTCGGTCATCATTTCGTGGCTTAAACCACCTTATCTTTACGTTATTATTAACGTGATAATATTCATAATAGCTGCATCAACTCGTTTCCAACACAACAACGACAACAATAATAATGATACCATCAACCAGAAGATAACACAACCGCAGGTGGGTTCATTAGACGATGTTCAGCCGTTGGATCTGATGTCGGATATTATGCCGGTTGGTTATGATGTTGAGGAGCATGTTTTGGTGGACCCACCGGTGGTTGTTAAGGATGTTGAGATGGTGTCGGCGAGTGAGTCCGAGGTTGTTATGTCGGGTGACACGTGGCGTCCATTAACGAGTGTGGTTGATGGTGCTTTACCGGATATGAAGGTGAGAGAGAAGCAGCTTGTGGGTTCTAGGTTTGGTCATAATCGGAAGCCCTTAAAAGCCAATCCAGAAGGTATTCATTAGCATAAAATAACATCTTAATTTAATGCATTTTGTGTTATTCACTACTTATCTAAAAACAGATAGAACACGTACTTTCTATAAGTTTCAGCTAATACTCATTAGGAGTTGTTGGGTTGGCTTAATTATATGTTTCAGCTTATGACGCTTAATTATAAATAAAGTTTTATATAAAAGCTTTTTTGGTAAATAAAACCAAATCAATAAGAACTTTCTTTGGGGTCATGTAGACCCGTTATATGTTGGCCGTTATTAAAGTTTTCTTAACGTAAAGATACTTCATTTTTCTATTTAAAAGTTCAAAACACGGCTTAACTTAATAAAATATATAGTACCAACTTTATTATAAGACGCTCCAAAGACCTTTCAAAATTTAAGAGTATATCTATTACATCTATGAAATCAGATTATGGTCAAAATAGCATTTAATTATGTAATATTCATGATCAACAGGTGCTAGAGCATTAAGGGTTCTAAAGCCGAAAAAGCACGAAACAATGGAAAGCACATGGAAGATGATAACCGAAGGCCGTCACATGCCGTTAACAAGGCATCTCAACAAATCAGACACCTTCCAAAGCCGCAACGAGTCGCCAGCAGCTGTTACTAATAAAAAGGTGGTGAAGAAATCTGAGACGTTTAAAGATCGAACCAACTACGAAAACGAGAACCAATATTTGTCACCTTCGTCCTCGAGTAACTTGTCACCAGCCACAAGTGGCAAGCTAATGAAAGAAGGGTCACCGAGTCAGGATGAGTTGAATCGACGAGTTGAAGCGTTTATAAAAAAGTTTAATGATGATATGCGTTTGCAGCGACAAGAGTCCTTGAATCAGTACATGGACATGGTTAACCGTGGGGCACACTAATATTAAACAAGATTTTTGTTCTTTAAAAAATATATGGTTTTTTCTTTATCTTTTATATAAAATATTATACAAGAAATATGAAAAGAAAAACGAAAGGTTTTTGCCCATTAAATTTTGTGGGGTTTCAAGGGGTATAGTTTAATGAATATAGGTATGAAAGTAATGATGATAGGTACATGGAGGATTCTCTTACAATTTTTTTTGGTTTGTTTTTTATAAAAGGTTTCCTTTCGTTTTTATTTGGTTTTTGTTTTCAAGTGGATGATGGTGTACTTGTAAATGCGATGATATGATAGTTTATGACTGTGCTTTTACAAATTGTTCTCTAGTGAAAATAGTTGGTAGTACTTTTTTTCTTTTTTGAACTAGAATAATAGTTGGTACTAGTATGTTTGAAAATCAGAACTACTTGTTTATCATGAATATAGTTATTTGAGTAAATCTAGTGAACAGTACTACTTCCGTCTTACAGTATAATTTTTGTTATGAGAAAAAAAACAAAGCTTAAAAACATTGCATTTATTACTGTTTTAAATTTTGAAAAAGCAAAAAAAATATAGTTTTACTTTTTAACAATTATTTAATGTCTTAATATAGTTTTGTAGATAATAATTTTGTTTAAGAGTAATATAGTAAACTTAAAAAATTACAACTACTAAATAAATTAGTGACAATTAATTTGAGACAATCTGATAAAAAAAATAGACAATAAAACTGAGACGGAAAAAATAATTGATTATTGTCAAGTACGAATTCTTTTATCAACTCTCTTAATTATACATGTATTATCAAAATTAACTTGAACACAATAGTCCAAGAACAAAAATACACTACCCAATCTCGCTATAGTAGTGTACAAAAGAGCAATGACAGTAAAAACAAATTGGAAACAAAACGATACAACTCATGAGCTATTCGAGATCAACTCGAAAAATACTCGAAATCAACACGAACTCAATCGAGTTGAACTCGAGCTCAAGCTACTTGAGTATGAATCCCAGTCGAGTTCAAGTTTTAGAATAATCGGTTCATGAGGCTCGCGAGACATATCGAGCTTAAAATTACAATTTTACCCTTTTATATGCATATAATTACTTAATTATCATTACTAACCGAATCGAGCAAAATATGTTGAGTATTTATTTAGCTCGAGCTTAAAAGATATACACAATCAAGCTCAAGCTCGAGTTTTAGAATGCAAGGCAAGCTCGAGCTTGTAAATTAAAGCTTAGTCGAGTTCGAGCATAAGTTTTAGTAGTCGAATCAAGCTTAAGCTCGAGTTTGGCAGTACTCGGCTCGGCTCGAAAATACCCCTATCCATAAGATACATAAACGAAAATAAAAATAAAAAGGTAAGGCTCTCTTTTATTAGAGTAATTAATTTTGAATGATCACGCTTGTTCTTTATCGATAGCTTTTCTTCAGAAAATCCTCACCAGTTATCGTGCAAATTATACACATACGAGTGACTGAATGACCGTTCACAAATACAAGAGTTAATTGCATTTTTGGTCCCTGTGGTATGGCCAAATTACAGATTTGGGATCTTAACTTTTGAAATTGCAGTGATGGTCTTTATTTTCAAGTTTATGTTGCAAATTTGGTCCTCAGGCCGGGACTAAACCTGCAATTTGGCCAAACCACAGGGACAAAAAATGCAACCCAAAAGGACCAAACCTGCAACCCAAACTTGAAAATAAGGACCATCACTGCAATTTTAAAAGTTAAGGTCTCAAACCTGCAATTTGACCATACCACAGGGACCAAAAATGAAATTTACTCCAAATACAATGACTTAAACTAAAATTCAAATTCCGAGTCGATTAGTCAAGAACAATATTATTATTAATCAGAGGAAAAACATAATGATAAACTTTGGAAAAACAAAAGTAGTTACATGTTAGACGAGTCATTGGCTCAAGCTTGATTGTGGGTTTGTGGTCCATTAGGTTTAAGGTTTTGATTATGTTACTTAGTATCAAAGCTTGTATTTAGTATAAATACATATGCTATCTCATGTGTAAATCATTCAATCAATAAAAGTATTTTGGTATTTTACAGGCGAGAGGGACACTGGTGGGTCAAGGGTAAAACAAGTATAGCTAGGGCTTTAGGCCCCCAATTTTTTAAGGCCCCAGATTTTCTACAACTTTGTATATATATAAAGTTAGTCACATGTTTTTTTGCCGCCATCTTTGAAAGTTCGATTAATCAAGGCCCCAGTTAGCTAATAAATATGAAATAATATAAGTCTTGGGCTTTTTTTTTGTTTCTAGTTTTCATTTTTTTTAGCTTGCGATTTGCTGAAGTTTAAGCGCGAATGTATTGAGTATATATAAAAGGCCCATATTTTGCATGAAAAATTAGCAAATGTTAAATTAAGTTGTGTGATAATAACCATTTACATTGAAGAATCGACGTTTGTTTTTCACACGACAAAAATACTTTCACTCTATAGCTATCTCTTATCTACTCATGTATCATTCTTCAACCACAAGTTGCTTTTTCGGATGCTTTAGTTTTCGCTAAATAAATTGCTAAAGAAAAACGAACGCGGGACGTAAATTTGAAAGAAAAACGAGTTATTTGTAGAAATAGAAAATATGATGATGATGTTGACAATGAAACTATAAAAACGAGTGAAGAGAATTTTAAAATCAATTATTTCTTATATATTGCAGATGAAGCTATTTCATTACTGGAAATTAATATGATCAATTTAGATTAAGGTATATTTAGTTTGCTATTTGATATTGAAAATTTAAAGACCTTAGATAATACAAGCTAAAAATGTAGTCGTTTAAACCTTAAACGGCCTTTAAGCCATATTATAACAATTGTTTAGGTATTAACATTATAGATCTATTTTTGAAACTAAAAGTTTTTTGAGAGGTTACATCTGTGAAAAATTGATACATCGATTGATATGCTTAATCAAATTATAAACTTAAACTCGTTCCATAATACTTATATCTCGTATAGAATAATGTTAATCATTTCAGTAACAATTTCTTCAGCAGATGAGCGTATTTCAAAGGTAAAACTAATTAAAAGTTATCAACGATCTAAAATGTCACTAAAAGCTTAGATTTATTGACTTAATTATCAATTGTAAATGAAATATTATACTATATTGATTTCGAGAAACTAATTAAAGGTTTAACATAAAAACTTGAATTTTTTTTATATAAACGATTTTTCGACAGAAAACTTTGATAAAAAAGCCTCGTCTTAGGATTTCGCTTTAAGCCTCCGAGAAGGTTGAGCCGCCCCGGAGAGGGACTGACCTCAAAGAGCATAGAAGATGGTAATACAAATGTTACAAAATAGGTTTTGTCACGTAAGCATTACACTTTAACTCAATTTGCCCATAGCATCAACACTAAAAATTATGACCCATAAAGAGGTTGCACTACAATATTTTGGTGACGATTAAATCATAACACCGACCATAACTTAATCTGAAGCGAGCGTTGTAACACCAGGAATATTGAGCATTACACTTCGACATAACTTGTTCATGCCCCGTACTTTTACGAGTTTTCCTAATCTTAAAAGATACAATTCAAAACAAAAGAACTCTTTTTTTTCTTTTCAATTTGAATCTTACAAACTCGAATGGAAAGAAAACACGTTGCATCATGGCAGAATAATGAATTTGCTAGTCAGTTAAATCTTATTTGCATGTGAATTCTAGATGAAAGGAAACTGAAAACTATGAGGAAGCCTAAGAAAGGAGACAAGCTTTTGTCTCAGCAGCTGCTGGTTCCGTTGGTAATTTGGTTGGCCAGTACGCAAAGCTGCTTGGTTGTTATGTTGTTGGTTGTGCAGGAACCAAACAAAAGGTTCTATATGTGCCAGATCGAAACATTTTTTTTTTTATGAATTCAGATGCGTGTTATAGAATTTTGTACATGTGCAAGATAGACCCATTTACTTAGTATTTGACAAGAAGTTGATCTGAGTATAGTATTATCATTTAATGGACGCAAACGTAGAGAAATAGATAACATAGTGTGTGTTATATAATTTTCATGGCATACAACATCTCTCAAGAGTACTAAATTTCCTACTACAAACCGAATTATTAGTTACCAATTCTAACCTATTTCAAGCAATATTGATTTTATGACCACATCACCTATTAGACACCTATATATACGAGTAAAGCTAATGTTGTTTGTTATTTGATTGTAGGTTGATTTGCTGAAAGAGAAGCTCGGGTTTGACGATGCATTCAATTACAGAGAAGAAAAAGACCTAAACTCGACTCTCCAAAAGTTATAGTAGCACCATAAACTACATGATTTATTAAAAAAAGTTTTTGACAAATACCAAAACAACGTAAAGATAATCAAAATTAGTGTATTTGTGTTGCTTTGAAACAGGTATTTTCCTGATGGGATATCCCTGTGGGAGGAGAGATGTTGGAGGCTGCTGTTGCTAACATGAACCCGTTTGGTAGAATTTCTGTTTGTGGTGTGACTTCAGATTACATGAAATCAGGAAAACGAGCCTCGTCAAGTATGATAGATGTCATCTACAAGCGAATCATGATCCAGGGATTTTTGGTTTCAGATTTTACACAAATGATTTCAAGTACTTTATGCCCATGACAACAGATTGTGTTCGTGCTGGAAAATTGTGTGTACTTGAAGACATTTCTTATGGCATTGAGAGTATCCCATCTGCTTTTGTAGGCTTATTCCGAGGTGAGAATGTGGGGAAGAAGATTGTTAAAATTGCGGAAGAATCAAGTGACAGATAGTCGTGACTGTGAACTATGAATTATGCAATATCTTCCACTTAATTCTCCTAAGATATGTCATCATATGACATTTATGCTACATATTTTCTGTAACTTTTCAATGGCTTCGACAGTATATTACTTACGGCAAAAGCTATGTCCTGAATTGTCAATATTTATGTTTACATGAAAATATTATTTTTGCTAAATACATCTTACCAAAATTACTCATACTTAACACCTTCTAACTGAATCATCTGCACCATCTATCTACCATATTTAACTCTATGATCTCCTTGTTCATATGCAGCTCTTCTGTCTATATATACATGCACATTTATATACAATACATTTGTATATATGTATGTTTATTTGTTTCTCAAGTGTTAATGAAGCTAGTTGATGTTGATACCATGCATATCTTTCCAATTATGATGTTGATTCTTAGCTTAGTTACTGGTCTCATTGCTTTTCCGTTTAATGACTTCGATGTCTTTGAGTATGGAGCTAGTGGTTCAGGACAAACTGATGATTCTCAGGTACGATTTATAGTTAAATTAAAAAAAATAAGTTATTGGCTTTTAGCTAGAATTATTGTATTTGTAGATAAATTAACTATAACCTAAAGAAACATTAGTAAACACGTTGTATTTTGTAAGATTAGTGTGATCACTGAAAAAAAAGCCATGTATGTTGTTCTCTTTTGCATAACTTTTTTTCAAAACCACTCATGATTTCAACCTGCCGCGGTGTTTGTAAGGTATTACTAATAAAGTAAACGATGATCTGTTTGGTAAGAAACTAAGATGTACGTTACGAAATATTAATCTATAAATTGGTCTGATTCTGGGGTGATTGAATTTTTAAACCATGACTACATGGATTTTCTTGTACATCGGCCAACATTGTGGTAATAAGGCGATTAGGTGAACATAACATTTTTGTTTACAATAACAGATGGTTTTCAGAGAATTAGTGAAACAAAAGAATAACAGATAAAAACATATGTTTTTTTCCTATAAAGTACAAAGCAAAAATTTATTATTTTCAGAGCATTTAGTTTAGTGTAAGGCCAACCAACACCAATATTGATCACAATTAGAGATTTTATGTTCCAGACAATTTGTCAAAACAGAGCTCTCTAATTTGGCAAATGAAAAGTAAATGCAGACAATGGAATTTACAACAGCAAACTGTTTTTGAGAATTTATGGATATACAGTCATACAGATACAAAGATAAGACCACCATGCTTGACAATTTATGCCTAATTATGTTTTTTTGACAATTGATTGATATACATTGCAATTTACCGCCTTTTATTCTTCTGCAGCAACACTCTCGTTTGTGCTGCAAAAGAAAACAATATACGACTTTCCAAAAGGTCTTTAATTTGATAAAAGCAATGTGTTTTTCTTTCAGGCATTTGTGGATGCATGGAGAGATGCATGTAAAGCGGATACGGAAACTGCAACGGTGATTGCTCCTCGAGTGGGGAGTTTCTTGTTGCGACCTCTCATGTTTTTGGGACCATGCAATCCTAAAATCATGCATTTCATAGTAAGCAACACAAGTATATTTTTCTCAAGTAACAATTATATCTTTAAGGTGTGCTTTATGTTTATTTGATACTAAAACAAGACTTATTTAATAACAAGAGGCGAATTTAGATCAAAGATAATTTTGTAATTTAATGGGCTATTAAGTTTACTTATTACGATATTTGATCAAGTTCTCACAGTTTTATCATAATCGAGATTTGATCAAGTTCTCACAGTTTATCACTTTGACCATACTCCATTTATAGATTTCAGGTACAATTATTGCTTCTGGTTCACCTGAAACATGGAAAGGACTCGATTCAAGCCAATGGATAGCATTTAAAGACGTAACAGGCCTCAACGTATATGGATCAGGCATTATAGACGGGCAAGGAATCCGCTGGTGGGATCAATCATGTCGATATCATCCTAACCAGGTATTTCATTATAACTCACAAGTCTAAATTTTATGAACGAGCTTGTGGACTGTTTTACATATGTCATATGACAAACTTTTCTTTATGTTTGTAGAAGGGTTGCACGAAACTAGCACCGACGGTAAACATGACTCAGGTCTCAGTCTTTACATGAAGTTGGTACAGTAAAATTAATCAACGCGTTCTTAACACATATGAGCCAAAATTGGTGTAGGTGTTCAAGTTCTTATCATGCAAGGACTGCACATTGAGCAACATTTATATAGTAAATAGCCCACAGACTCATGTACTAATAAGCGATTCCAAAGGTTTTGATGTTGATAATGTGATGATCCAAGCTCCACAAGATAGTCCCAACACTGATGGCATTCACATCCACTCTTCTCATTATGTCAAAATCACCAATTCAATAATCAGCACAGGTTCAAACCAAAATAAGTTTGATTTTAATTTACAAAACTCTTATCAAAATATACATCAAGACAACATAATTGACAAGTTTGCTTCTGTTGACATAGGTGATGACTGCATTTCAATTGGAGACTATACATCCAACATTGATATAGCCAATATAGATTGTGGACCAGGGCATGGCATAAGGTGAAAAACTAAACAAAAAACATTTTCCGGATTAACCAAACCCTGCTCAGTCACAACTCGCAGATGTGTCTCATAATCTATCGTCTGTTAACAGTGTAGGGAGCTTAGGAAAGAGTGGTGGTGTTGTAAACGTTGAAAAGATTAATGTAAGGGATTCCTCATTTAAAGGAACTACAAATGGAGCTAGGATTAAGACTTGGCAGGTTGGACAAGGAAACATTCGACATATTACTTTTGAGAATCTTGTATTTGATACCGTTGACAACCCAATAATCATAGACCAAAACTACTGCGATGTTCCTGGTAAATGCAAAGAACAGGTAACCATTCTATTTTTACATAAACATACATATATTGATTACAAAAATCATTATAACAACATTCCATTTTTTGTGTTTAATACAGAGAACTGGCGTCAAAATAAGTGATGTGGTTTACAGGAATCTTTATGGAACATCGTCTAGCAAGGTTGCTATAACTTTAAACTGCAGTAGATCCGTACCTTGTTCTGGGATCACAATGGAAAATATAAATTTGGAACCGCTTCAACCTGGGAAGGAGGTGACAGCTAGCTGCATAAACGTCCAGGGAACAGAAGATGGAGTGAATCCAGGATCCTGCTTAAAGAGATAGATCTCATCCAAGCATATTATTGCACAGAAGATGGAGTGAATCCAGGATCCTGCTTAAAGAGCTAGATCTTATCCAAGCATATTATTGCATTGTCTAAACTACGATATCTATAAATATTTTAGATATGTTTAGTGATATTTCCAAGAAAATCTTGATCTTGGACAGCATACATCAATAATGAAATACCATCTTCCTTGGCGCTTACTTACATTACAAATTACATCTTATCGACCGTTCTCTTCCAATCTTTATTCTCACCACGGATCTCATTGCTCGAGCCTCACATAATGAAACTAGAAGTGGAGGAACATGGGGATACCAAATTAATCAGATACAATGCTTCGTATGGAAATCTTTGTCAGATAGCATACTGCCAATGAGGGTCTTGATCCTCTCGGCTCCAGGGCCTGGTTTCAGTTGAGTTGCATTCCTTACTAAGCTTTCGGCTATAGTTCTATTTGTATCACTTCTATCAAACCAATTGCCTGCATATGTCACAGAAAATATGAACTAAAAATGCATGTGTGTAAAAGGGGACTTGCAACTCTGTCAAACTTATGCCCTATCGAAGGAAAGACAATTTGCTTTTATGGTCAAAGAGGAAAGATATCCACTTCGATTGGATATCAAGAATATTTAGAATAGCAGATTAAACTTCACAACAATTACTATAAGTGTTCACTTTGTAATTAGTAATGTGATGCTAGAAAATCAGAATCAGATAAATTGATAGAATGGGTGCAAGATATTGCTGCTTGAAGTCATAATAGTTGCTTATTATAAACTGATAAATGAGTTGGCTGGGGGTGTCAAAGCTGAGCATTTTGAGTAACTATAACTAATAGTAATAAATAGAATGAACATTCTTATACATTATTAAAGTATATATTTGAAATATGACAATTTGAATTCTATCAACTATGCTTTTATATATTTTTGTAAACAATTTATTCTAGAATTGACCATTTAAAACTGAACTATTATTTTTTCTTAATATTAGCATCTAAAGAAAGAAAATGAAAAAAAAGTATAGGGTGTGTTTGACAAAAGTAGCAGTAGCTATGAGCAATAGCTAGTAGCTGTATGCTGTGAGCAGTAGCAGATTTTTTAGGGTAAACTAGAGAGGTAAAAAAGTGTTTTTAGTTTTCCCCTCAAATAACCAATTTTCATTAAACTATCTTTTTTTTTCTTTCCAAACACCAAAAACAGAATAAAGTCCCATTAATCAGATAATCAGTTTCATATCACACATCGTGAACACCCCTGAAAGTGTTGCTTTTAAGATTGTAATCAAATTCATAGATAATCATGAATTCTAGTTAGATCGACCTCAGAGTAAAACTGTATTAAGCTATGTAGAAAAGACAGTAACAGAGGAAAAAAATAGTAGGGGAAGGGGTTTAC
>BQNB010078853.1:3903-30427 GCA_026074375.1 Tanacetum coccineum | reverse complement strand
TATGATATAATACATGAGAAATGGTTAGTATTATTATAAGTGGTTTTTTACAGGTCACTAAATCCTAGGGGTATGTACAATAGTTTTTTAGTGTGAAACAGTCTGTTAGAGACTATCAAACACTAGTAATGGTAACAAACTGAAATCTAGGATCAAGAATCAACAACCTCATAATTGGCCACCATCCATGAGTAGTCGTGTATTGAATAGAACTGTTAAAATAGCAGAACCACCTAGGAATCATAAGCCTTTCTTGAAGCCAAAACACTTGGCATGTCCTACATGCAAAAAGTGCATTTATAGTGCAAATCACGATGAGTGCATCTTAAAATACCTCTCAAAGGTAAATTCTCATACCCCAGTACAGAAAAAGGATGCACGATCCCATAAGACAACAAAGAGATATATGTTCGTAGAAAAGAAAAGTGATTCTAAGAAACATGACATACAGATCCCTATAGGACAAAAGTTTTCTTCAAATAAGTCTTTGGCGGTGTATCTGAAAATAACGCCTCCTAGATCTGGTCTTACATGGAAACCAATGGGTAGAATCTTTTCTTAGGTTGGTCTTAAGTGGATTCCTATTAGAAAGTCCATTGAAACACGCTACAACATGAATGATAGTGATTTACCACTAGGAAAGGAAACACATAATCCTAACACTGTTATTTGTGCAAACTCTTTATCTTTGAGTGCAGGTACTTTAAAGGCTTCTGAACCCATTTATTCACATGGTTCATCTAATGGAAACATCTTATCCTCGACTTCTCTGTATAAACATTCCATTTTTATTTATGTTAGAAAATATTTTTGAAAAACCAAGTACAAAAATATAAAACATATAAAACCAAATACAAAAATAGAAAATTTCAAAAAGCAAATACAAAATTAGAAATCAAAAAATTTCAAAAAGAATATTCTTGACATGTCTCTTGGAATTAATAACATTTACGTACCCAGAAATGTCAATTAATATTGACACGGGCGTGTAAATGAAGTTCAAGCAAGAGTTCAAAAGTTTTAAAACATGTCATTTCTAATTTTTCTTGATGGTCTGTTATTAAATATCAGATAACAACCCGATCTTTAAATAAAAGAAAATGTACACTTTAGTGCATTTATCCTTGACAAAGAGAAATCTTTTCAGTCTGGAGCTATTAAATCAAAACATTCAAAGTTTTGTAGCTCAAGTCAATGACTTACAGTTACTTTAGACTGTAACTCAGACCTCAAATAAAGGAAAGTGTGAAATCATGTATATTTATCCTCACAACGAGAAGATAATAACTTCTTGGACTTGAACTGACACAAAAAGTCAATTCAAAAGACATTCAAAGTCATAATTTTCAAGAATTTCTCAAAAGGTTTTCAAAATCAATTTTGTGTTCGACACTCCCTCCTCATGCATATTTCAAAAGTCGAATCATTTTTATAATGAATCAATTTTTAAGTGTGAGCATATTAAACGCAAGTTTTAATGCGTTTAGACACCTACACACATTTCTAGTTTAAAACCAGGTTTTAATGCGATTAGACACATACTCACATGTATATTTTGTGTGTCTAAAACATTTCTGAATGTTTACACAAATGAAATATGTTAAATGTTAATAATATTTAAACAATCATTTTGTTAAAACATATACTATTCTCTCAATTGGTGTCATATGTGTGAAATTAAGGGGGAGCTACAGAAAAAGTTCAATTAATTCATGCTATGTAGATGTCAATATTTTTCTCCCCATGCAACATTTTCATGTCTCAAATTTTAATCAATTGGTATGAAAATACTAAGCGATTAGTTATTTCCATAGGGGGAGAAAATTTGATTAAAATGTGTTCGAGAAAAATGCGATCTTTAAGACTCTAAGTGCATAACTCTTTCCTTTATGTGCGAAACAATTTTGAATCTCGATGCACATGTGTAGGGGGAGTATTCAAATAAAACCATTGAAAATCATAAATATCTTTTGAAATTAGGTTTTATGGTGAAGATAAAATACCCAACAACATCTTAATTCATGATGATTCTGAAGTCATAAGGTGGATAGGTTAGGTATTAGTCCTACGATCCAACCAGAACCGGAGGAATCTACCCAAGGACACTCCATAGTTAGAAATAACCGTCCTTAGGTGTGATTTGGAGAAGAATGAGAAACATGAATAATGCCAACTAAGACATGAGTTAACACCAGAACAATCACAACAAAGTGTTAGTAATGACGTCTTGGTAAGCATTGAAGGGGTTGAGGAATGAAAAAGAAATGTATGGATAAAGGGTGTGATGACATCAAATAACGTCTAGTTTATAGCATCATTTATCCCATGTTATTAACCCATTTTGTATAGTTATTGCAAATAATTGTTACTTAATCGTTTATATTTGAGAATTGCAGTAATTATGGAGTAATTGGTGAAAGTTAGCAAAAGGCGTGCATTCTGGAGCTTAAATGAAGATATTTTAAAGATTACTTTTCTGAAGACCAATACGCCATATCCATCAAGGAAGATACGGCGTATCCGTGCCTGCACTCACCAAAGACCACAGAAGAATAAAGATCAATATGCCATATCCAGAGAGACTTAATACGCCGTATTCAAGATATAGTATATGAATATTCTGGAAGATATCAAACATGGTCCCTACTCTAAGAAATCATCCAATACGCCATATCGAACCGACTTCCAGACCACTATATATAGACGACCCTAAACTCAGTTTTAGGTATGCAAGTGAATCCCTAAACCACCAAGTCAACTAAGAGATGATCAGAAGAGCATAGAAGGTCAGAAAAGAGCCTCAAAATCATAGGAAAATTCTTGTAATCTTCGCGCAACTGAATATGCGTCCGATTGAGGTTTATTTACTTTAATCATTCATATATCAAACCGTGTGTATTTTTACAATGACTATCGGCTGATACCTTTAGGTATCAGCCATGTTTATGAAAATCTAATATTTGGTTTTTTATCTTGATTGCTTAATTTATCGTTGATTGTTGTTTATGTTTATTAATATACTTGTTTATGTGCTTAAGTATGTGACCTATCATTCAACTGGGTCTAAGATAGATTTAGTAAGAGCCGTTAAGCAGTAAGTGGGTAAAGTCTTGATGAGCTAGGGTTTAGTAAGAGCACCATTACTTAGATCCAAAGATAGATTATAATCAACATAAGGATGCTTTATGCGGATGCGTCTAATTGTGATAGGATTAGCGTGTCTAGGTCTTAGGAAGAAGTACCGCCTAAGTCTAGGAATGATATGCCCTTCGAGATAAGACCATCATTACACTAAATAAACAAACCTACATTTTATCGGATTATTCATGGTTGATATGTTTTCCTTACATTAGTTCTCGACCGCTTCTCTATCGTTTATTTGTCTTCTTGTGTGTGTTTATTGCTTTACTTGTCATCAAAACCTTAGGTTAGATACACTAAACTGTGCCTGTCTCTCAGGTTGAAATCCCCCTTTTGCATTAGTTTTAGGTTTAACTTAGATAACTAAAATACTGATAGAATTAGGATTAATGCTCTCGCTCTTAGTGATCGACACCCTACTTACCAACGAAACTACAATTGACCGGGTACACTGCCCGTTAAAGTGTTTTTTTTAGGTATAGTCGACATAAAATAAATAGTAAAACTTGATACATAAATAACACCTACACAACGACACATCAAGTTTTTGGCGCCGTTGTCGGGGAGTGAAGTTGTTTAATTCTTGTTTTTATTAGTGTTTTAGTTTAGTTTAGATTTAGTTTAGATTAATTTGCATATTTGTGTGTTTGTTTTGTGTGTTTGATTTCCTGCATTGTATATTTTTCATATTGTGTGTTTGTGTTTTCTGAATTATTCAAAGTACGCTGTAAAAAAATTCAAACCAATACGGCGTATTTAATTTATTGGATACGACGTATAATTTTTTTCAAACCAATTACTGCAGTATTACGTCTCTTTCTTATACGGCGTATTCAGTTCACTGAATACGGTGTATTAACCTATTTGACGGTTTTCTTTCCCAGCAAAATTATTACAGGTTAAAATGGACGACCCCAACATTACTATGAAGGAGTATATCAGGCTTGAGGAAGAAAAAGCTCGTAGGCGTGGGAAGGTGTATAACTGGGAAACTGCTACGTACGATAAGATCTAGGATAATGAAGACGTTCACGACCTCGGATCTGTTGAAATTAAATTCCCAGCTATAGTCTTTAACGACACGTTAACATCTAAAGCAGCACTCTCGTGTGAGCCTACGGTAAGTTCTCTTAACAACGATGAAATTGACTTTAGAATATCGTTTGACGAATCCGACGATGAAGATTGCACGGTAATTTTTGACAAAAATTCATTTTTCTACAAATTAATTTCTGTCAACAATTTAAAAACGGATTCAGAAAATGATAATGATAAAGTCAATATGCCTTTGTTTCCATCACCCAATCCTACGATCAGTTATTTTGATGATTTAGACTTCTTTAAAGATTTTTAATGATTTTGAGAATGAATTTCCAGCCATTGTTTACAATGATGCTCTAACGTCTAAATTAGATTTCTTAACTAAACCCACTTTAAAGCCTCAACATGTCGATGAATTTGATTTGAAAGATAAAACATCGTTGTCCGAATGTGATGAAGAGGAACAAAACGTTTTACACTTTAATGATCTATTTCCTTTTAACGTAATTTATCCCGATGATTCAAAATCAAATAAGGATAGTGATGATGATGATGATGATAAAATCGATATCAAACAATCTTCGGGGGGTAATGTAATAAATATTAATGATGGTGCCTATGCACAAAGGTCAAATAAGCTTTTGGAAACAAGTCATAATACATCTAATAAATTTTTTAAAACTAAAACTTTTATCAAGGGATTAAATTTTAATATCATGACTTGGAATCATCTTAACAAAGGGATGTCATTCATTTTCCTAATCAAAAAATTGTATGTGCCATTTGGCATCCCGTTCGACCCCAAATTGTTTTATAAAGATGGGAGTAAATTGGGGCAAGTCTAACTTAAAGACTCTTACAAAAACAAAAGTGCTTGCCGGGAGACAACTCGGAATGTATTTTCAATATTTATTGAGTCTGTCTTCCCAGACTGTCTATACGGCGTATCCAAACCCCATGGATACGGCGTATTGACTATTTGGACGTTATCCAGTCTTTATTTTCATAACAGTCTATACGACGTATTCATTAAATGAATACAGCGTATACATGTATCAATACGGCGTATCTTGGGGAATGAATACGGAGTATCGACTTCTTGTACAGTTTTAGGTATTTATTTCGAGTCTAACCAAATGAATACACGGAGATAGAATTGCATTTGTTTTCTAAGAATTTACACAGGACCTCGTGAAAGGAAATCGACGATGTTAGTGGAGAATTTACAAATCTGGAAATCCTAAAGTGTTTGAGTCTTGAAACTTCAAAGCGGCTGTTCAACACGAATTATCGCTCATAAAACGCAACTTGGAGAATCTACTGAGCAAATATCAGGGGAGTTTCTCATTCTAATTTTTTTTAATTCCCGTATTTAATGTTTTATATATACAACGAGGACGTTGTATAATTCAAATGGGGGGATGGAATTAGAATGTTTACTTGTCCTATTTTCACACTAAAATGCTTAAATTATGCTCAAATTTAAATTTTTTTTCAAGCATAAGTTTGGTGAAATTAATGTTAAATACCCGCTAACAATAACCCTTGTTAGATATGTAAGGATTTAACCTTTCGGTTTCTCTAAAATGTTTGCCTAAAATTTCACAAATATATGAGTGTGCCGGTGATGTAGTGGACTTTTAGAACTTTGCTTTGGTTATCTATTCGAGGACCAAATAATATGAGTATTATGGATTTTATTTGGAGTAAACTTGTTTAAATTGCGTAATTTTAGAAATTACTACCTCCGCATAAATGCCTTTACATGGTTGCTATTAATAACTACACCGGTTAGTTAACCTCCAGTTTAAACCCTTTTCCACTCTCATCTTTAAAGCGGGTGATCCACTTTAGAACAACCCGTAGAGACAATCCTTTAGGATTTACACCAACTATTTGTTTCGTTACACCCTTACACCTTAAAACCTTAATCACCTGTTAGATTAAGTTTTATATTTTACAGATTGCTGAATTCTTTAAAGTGTGTAAATTTTGTATTTCCCGAGTCTGTGTCAATTTCTATCTTTGTGCGGTTGGGAATTTGCACATGCAAATGGGAATGTTATATTAGTAGTCAAAAATCATGTGATTTTACTACCATCACAATTATTGGTAAGGGGGTCTAGAAGAATGAAGTTTTGCGATAGGAATTATCTTAATTTTTATGATCGTGAAAGGATGGTAAATATACACCAAGATTTGATAAGTCATTGTTTAGCAAAAATAAAATGAAAAAATGAGAAAAAAATGCAAAAAAAAGGAAAGTTTGAAGATTATCGTTTCGCAAAGAGCATTACCGAAGGAATTACACGAAGGATCGATTATTCATTGATAAATCAAAAAATCAACGATGTAGAGTATTTTACAAAGTGGAAGTTATCGCCCTTGCTGTTGAGTACGTAGGTTTTTGGGTATGATTTTAGGAAGTTGACGTTTCAGGAGTACGCCAATGTTAGGTTGTGTTTTTTTGTCGATGATCAAGTCGTTTGTAAAATAGTCGTATCTTGTCATGAATACGGTCGGGAATTAAAGTGTCTAGCAACTTGTATCTTAGTCTTAATCTATTTGTTTCTTGATTTTTATTTAACAACAATTTACTTCCCTCTCGCCTATTGATTAACCATGGGTTTTACGCGAACGAGGATCTATACGAACATGCATGTCTATCCCGGCGTTCCGGGTGTGTATGCATGTCTTGTACCTTGTTGGTTTATGACTTTTGGTGAAAGTCAGAAGGTTCCTACCCAATATCATTTTTCATCTTAACCGTTGGTTAAATTCGAATGGGGATGTGATCGAACACACATGTCTATCCCGGTGTTCCGGGTGTGTATGTGTGCTTCAGCTGCCTTGTTGGAGTGGTACTTCTGGTGAAAGATTGTAGAATGATCAACCGTACGCCTTTCCATACAAAAACCTATATTTACCTTTATAAACTTGTTACTCCTTAGCTTTAGCGGTGGAGATGTGTATCATTGCCAAGCTTATGATAGAATACTCGTCATGACCGAGCAATTGAGCAAATTAGTTACATGTTACCATATAGATTAGTTGAGTGATTTGAGTGTTTTCATCTTCCTATTTCATGAGGTGTTTGGTTGTGTACTTGTAATAGATCGAATAAATGCTTTAACAAAAAATATCCTTAGGGATACATTTTTATACACTTCTAAAGGCTACTTGAGGACAAGTAGGATTCAAGTGGGGGGATATTTGATGACATCAAATAACGTCTATTTTATAGCATCATTTATCCCATGTTATTAACCCATTTTGTATAATTATTGCAAAGAATTATTACTTAATCATTTATATTTGAGAATTGTAGTAATTATGGAGTAATTGGTGAAAGTTAGCAAAAGACGCGCATTCTGGAGCTTAAATGAAAATATTTTGAAGATTACTATTTCGAAGACCAATACGCCGTATCCATCAAGGAAGATACGGCATATCCGTGCATGCACTCACCAAAGACCACAGAAGAATAAAGACCAATACGCCGTATCCAGAGGACTCAATACGCCGTTATTCAGATATGTAATTCAAATATATATTCTAGAAGATATCAAGCGTGGTCCCTACTCCAAGAAACCCCCAATACGTCGTATCCAATACTTGGATACGCCGTATTCAACCGACTTCCAGACCTTATAAATAGAAAAATCAAAAACGAGTTTTAAGTGTGCTAAATCATATTCTCGATACCTAAACCACAAAAGTCGATTTTCAGAGGAGAAAAAGAGCAGAAGAGGTCGAGCAACGCTATCAATTCCATAGGAGACAACGTGTAATTCCATATACTTTAGTAATCGTTCAGTTTTTGGTATCATTTGTTAACTCGGTTAGTTTACCTTGGCTAAATAATTACTCTTGTATTTATTATGATGTTTGAAGGCTAATACCTTCGGGTATTAGCCATTATTATGAAGATTTGAATGTTTGGTATTTGTTTATCTCGATTTCTTGATTTATCGTTAAGTGCTTGTTTATGTTTATCAATTTATACTTGTTTACGCGCTTTTGTATGCGACCTATCATTCAACTGGATCTAGTGAAGTGGACCAAGCAGATTCTTAGAGTCTGGGATAGCTTCTCATATAGTAGTTTTAAACTTCTAGAATTATAGTTACACAAATATTGTCCTTCTAAGTTCTGTGTTAGGTTACGCTTCGGGCTTAATAGTTAATTGGGTTTTCCAAATGGTTTGATTGATTGTGGATTGCTCTAGCAGGTGACCTAGATAATTCAACAAGTAACGTTTTGATTCCATTGGATAGTTGGACAAGTGGACTACTAAGTATAAATTGCCATTAAGCGGTAAGTGGGTAAAGTCTCTATGAGCTAGGGTTTAACAGATACCATTGCTTTATTCCCTAAAGATCGATTATAATCAGCTCTCAATTAAGGATTCTTTATGTAGATGCTTTTTTTAATTGTTATAGATTTAAATTGTGTTCTGGTCTTAGGAAGATTGTAACGCCTAAGTCATAAGAATGGCTTGCCACCCTCGAGAGAAGAAAAATCATTGCACTAATAAAAACAAACCAACGTTCTGATCGAATTAATAATGGTTAATACGGTTTTCTTATATAAGCTTCGACCGCTATTTTATCTTTTGTTAATTAGCTTGCGTGGGTTAAAGTGCCTTGAATTTATTGTAGTCACCAACCAAACCATGCCAGTCTCTCAGGCTGAAAACCCTCCTTTTCCTGTTAGAATTAGGATTTTGACTGACATAGGTTTAACATAGGTTTAGAATAAAGTAGAATTAACATAGATTAGATAACCAAGATATTAATTAAATTGATAGATTTAACCTCGCTTCAAGTGTTCGACACCCTACTTACCACGAAACTACTACCGATCGGGTACACTGCCCGTTAAAGTGTTGTTTATTGTTTAGTCGGTAAAATATAAATTTAAAACTTGAATCATCTTAAATATACCATACAACGACAGCACACATCATAGTGGCAAGAAGGTGACTTGTAAGCCAAAACCATCCTTATAATATCCGTGTCTCGTATCCTTTATGTTTATGATCTATATTTATTAATCGTCATAAACAAATAGATCTACAACAACAAAACAACTTAATTAAAATTTTAATTGGTAAAACTATTCAACCCCCTTCTAGTTTTCCACAAAATAGATATAGAGCAGGGTAAAGATAGTGCATAGTCAAAGTCACAGGGAAGAAGCAGCAGACTCAGGTGTTATATATGTCAGTTCAAGGAGCATTTGAAGAGGGATTGTCCTAGGTATAATCATAAAAAATCTCAAAGTTTTGTCAGTAATGAAGATCAGGTGTCCGGTTCTGGAGCTGATAGGTGGTATGTGTTTAATTACACATACCCTTTTCCATTAAAAACGGGCTTAAATGACTAAAAACGTACCAAAAATACATTGTATTTGTATGTTTTGCATTTGTATTGTGCAGGAAACGGATATTCAAGAAAAGGACGATAAAGCAAGCAAAAACGGACAAAACCGAGCACGGAATGGAAAAGACAAAGTCAAATCGAAGCCAAAGTCAGTCAAAGTCAAAAGTCAACCAAGTGAAGAAAATACAACTTGAGGGACTAAAATTGCCAAACCTCAAGTTGTATTACAAGAATAAAAAGACAAGGGCTGAGATTAGAAATTGGGTGAAGTATAACTTGAGGGGCCAAAGCTGCCAACTTGCCCAAAACCATTTTTCCCGCCCAACAGAACCCAAGAACCAATCACGGGTTCTCTTCTCCCCTTTTACCCTGCAACCATGAAAAATTCAGAGGATAAAACCTTCCCCCCTCCTCCACTATCTCCCCCCAGCTTTATTATTGCCATGTTGGCAATCCTTCACCATTTTCAAGTAATTTCGATGGCTAGATTGACTCAAAAAGAAGCACAAGAAGATTGAATGGCTGAGATTACTTTTATCAAGTCCCTCATACAACAAAAACACCTTGTGAAGCTCTCACAAAAGAAGCACAGGTGAGAAGACCAAGCTTCAGAGATTTCGGCTATAAATAGTACCTCTTGTAAGCCTTTAAGGGGGGGATCTTATCTTATGTTATCTTATCTAATCTTATCTTAGCTTATCTTAGTTTTATTGAAAAGTTTGAAGTTTATGAGTTAAAAAGTCAAGTTTTTAAATTCAAGTGCTCAAGTGTTTGATTTGTGTTTGAAATGTGTTAAGAAGCTCTCACTTAAGCTTATTTATAAGCTGTTTTCATTAAGTAAATTAAAAAAAGCTAATTAGTTAAGAAAAAATCAAAAAAAAATCCACCAAAAAAGTACCACAGCTTATAATTTTAGATGATAAGCCAGAAATAGATGGGCTTATGGACACTACTAGCTTATTTTTGACAAGCTAGAGCTTGTAGAGTTTAACTTAAAGACTTCGCTGTAAATAAAAGTGCTTCCCAGGAGACAACTCGGATTGTTATTTAATTTTGTTATCGAGTCTGTCTTCCCAGACATCAATACGGCGTATCCGCTCCATACCATACGGCGTATTGATTGTCTGGACGTTATCAGTCTTTATTTTATTGCACTTTAAAAACATTATTGTCAGATTTTGAATACGGCGTATTCACTAAACTGATACGCCGTATCCACCAGTCTGACCCGTAATTAGTTTGTTTAGTTTAGTTTAAATTAACCGTAGGTACCAAGATAGGAATGCACTTGTTCTTCCTATATTTTATACAGGACCTCGAGAAAGAAATATCGACGAAGTTGGTGGAATGCATATTTTCTGGAATTCTATGTGTGTGCTGTTTGTGCTAGGATTCAGATGCTTTTTCAGACACAATCTTGCTCATAAACGTAACTTGGAGAATCTACCGAGCAAATATCAGGGGAGTTTCTCATTCTAATTCTTTTTAAATTCCCGTATTTAATGTTTTAAATATAGAACGAGGACGTTGTATAATTCAAGTAGGGGGATGGAATTAGAATGTTTACTTCTCCTATTTGTCACATTAAAATGATTAAAATGCTTAAAATATGCTCAAAATTAAAAAAAATCAAGCATACTTGATACATAACCCGCACACAATAACCCTTGTTAGAATATTGTAAGGATTTAACCTTTCCGTTTCCAAATGTTTACCCATATTCCACAAAATATGAGTGTGCCGGTAATGTTGTAGAACTTGGCTTGATATATCTATTCGAGACCGCAATAATGAGTATTATGGATTTAATTGGAGTAACTTGTTTAAATTGGTAAATTTTAGGATTACACCCAAATCTCCGTTACATGTTGCTTATTAACTAACTACACCAGTTAGTTAACCTCCTATTTAAACCCTTGCCACTCTCATCTTTAGAGTGATGATCCATTAGAACAACCCGTAGAGCCAATCCTTTAGGATTTACACCAACTATTTGTTTCGTTACACCTTTACACCTTAACCTACCCTATTAGATTAAGTTTAATTTATAGTTGCTAGTTGCTTAAAGTGTAAAGTTTGTATTTCCCGAGTCTTGTGTCATTTTCTATCTTCGGTGCGGTTGGAAATTTGGGCATTGCAAATGAGAATGTATATTAGTAGTCAAAGCTCATGTGATTTTACTACCATCACAATTATTGGTGAATCCGAAGACGAAGGAACTACCGAAGGAATTATCCGGAATTATTATGATCGTGAAGATGGTGAAACTACACTGAGATTTGAAATTTAGTTAGCAAAAAAAAAATATAAAAAATGAGAAAATTACAAAAAAGAGAAAGAAAGTTTGAAGATAATCGTTTTGCAATTACCAAAGGAATTACACACAGGATTGATTATTCGTTGATACGTCTAAAAAATCAACGATGTAAAGTATTGTACAAAGTGAAAGATATCGTCACTTGCCTTGTAGAGTATGTAAAGTTTTTGGGAAGATTAGGAAGTTGACCGTTACAGGAACGTCAACTTAGGTTGTTGTTTTTGATCGATGATCGAGACGTTGTAAATAGTTGTGTCTTTATTATGGTAACGGTCTGGAAATAAGTGTCTAGCAACTTGTATCTTAAGTCTTAATCTATTTGTTTCTTGATTTTTATTTAACAACAATTTACTTCCCTCTCACCTGATGATTAGCCGTTGGTTTTACGCGAATGAGGACTTGTTCGAGCATGCATGTCTATTCCGTCGTTATGGCCATGTATGCATGTCTTAGCTGCCTCGTTGGTTTACGACTTTTGGTGAAAGTTAGAAGGTTCCTACGATATATCATTCTTCATTCTAACCGTTGGTTAAATTCGAATGGGGATGTGATCGAACACACATGTCTATCCCAGCGTTCCGAGTGTGTATGTCTGCTTCAGCTGCCTTGTTAGAGTGGTACTTCTGGTGAAAGATTGTATAATGATCAAACCGTACGCCTTTCCATACAAAAACCTATATTTGTCTTTATAAACTTGTTACTCCTTAGCTTTAGCAGTGGAGATGTGTATCCTTGCCAAGCTTATGATAGAATACTCGTCATGACCGAGCAATTAAGCGAATTAGTTACCATGTTACCACATAGAATTAATTGAGTGATTTGAGTGTTATTCATCTTTCTTATTTCGTAGTGTTTAGTTGTGTATTGTATTATATCAAATAAGTGATTTTTAACGGAAATATCCTTAGGATACAATTTTTATAAACTTTATAAAGGCTACTTAGAGGACATAGTAGGATTCCAAGTGGGGGATATTTGATGACATTCACATAACGTTCTATTTTATTGCTTCATTTATCCCATGTTAATAACACATTTGTATAGTTTATTGCAAAGAATTGTTATTAATCATTTATATTTGAGGAATTGAAAAGTAATTTTGGAGTAAATTGGTAAAAAGTTAGGAAAAAAAAAAAAGGCGTGCATTTAGATCTTAAATGAGATATTTTATCAGATTACTATTCTGAAAGACCAATACGCCGTATCCCAGTAAGGAAAGATACGGACGTATATGTGCCTGCACTCACCAAAGACCACTCAGGAATAAAGATCAATATGTGGTTAAACAATCTATTAAAGCACCTTAGATCTGTTGTTAGCTCAGTTTTGATTAGAAACTTTATTAGGATAATAATAACATAGAAACATAAACATATTTGCATAGCGGGAAATTGCACAAGAACAATGTTACTCTAACAAGGTTTTCATCATTATCTTCACTATGATACAATGACTACTACAAGCCCCAATTCTACCGTGATCAATGGTAGAACGTGTTATCTAAACAATAACAAGAAATCAATGTCCTTAGGCTAAACCAACTAACCTAGGCGTCTCCTTAGACAACTTGATGCCTAGAACACACACACACTTTTCTGGTGTTTACATCTTTGACACACCCAGAAAACTATACGACCTATATCTCTTTATATACTAGAGATATTCGGTTTACAAAGGATAAGAACAAATAAAGATATTAATAAATCTTTTAATCATTTAAGTTTATCTTCAGAATCTTCAAAATCTTCCATCTTTTGAAGAATTCCTCCTTTGCCTTTTAAGTCCTTCATCTTTCATATGTTTTGTCTTATCAACTCAAATATAATTCCCAACAATCTTCCCCTAGTTGATAATGACAAAACCAAAATAAGCACGAGCTTCTTCCCCTGAAGCTAATATATATATGAAAGAATAAGGATCATTCCACCAAGGATCTGTAAGTTGCACATCTTCTTTGTAAATCTTCTTCCCTTTTTTGTCATAATCAAATAGGTTACTAAAGTATGCAACTTTGATTTCCGAAAAACCACAAAACCATCTACACATTTCTAATCCAGGTCTTCCAAACTCAAAATTACACTCCCATTTGACGCGCCTTAATATAAATGAACTTGGCCGTAGAACGTAGAAACTTAAAACTAAGTTAAGTAGTAATAATGACTTTCAGTAGTAAAAACCTTCACCTCAATGATGCATGTAAATGGTTAAACATTTTAACATTAAGCTTCCCCTGAAACCCATATGTTAACCATTTCTTGAATGTAGGCTCTATGTAATGATTACTGATGAAGGACAAACTAAGTATACGAACTTAGATGTTGACGGTTTAAAATAACCCAAACTTGTGTCTTATATCTTGTACTATCCACGTGACATCAAACTTATAAATAAATTTGTAAAATATAAGTAGACCGCAACCTCTTGACAAAAATCATCATCTTCTATGAGACACATAACCAAAGTGATAGCAAATGTGAGCATTGAGCACCATAAGAAAAATCACACACCTTTGCTAGATTTTGACAAGTCTTCGTTACACCGTTGTAAGCACGAACAAGTTATCTTCAAAGTGTAACACCCACTTTAAGATATGATAAAACACAAACCAAATAATTTCACTTCACCGTCAAATAAGTGATAAATAACCATCTTCGTAATCATTTAAACCAATAAAGTGCGAGCCTTTAAATCTGTTAAGAACATTAAACCAAAAATTTTACCTTCTGTGTGTGTTGTCCAAGATCGAATAAAGCTAGCAGCACTAAATCTTGTTACTACTGTTCTTCTTAAAACTTATACTCGAACCAACCAAAATCTAATCATTACACCAAGATCTTCTCAAAAATTAAAATTGTAACAAAATTTAGATACAACCTTTTATCAGCCCAACATACATGGATGTACATATCCAAAGCCCAAGTTCAAAAATATGACCCTGTTGTCAAATTAATCTCGTCCCAAACATTATATTAAACGTGGCCCATTTTTGGAAATAGAAAGAATCAGCCCAATTAATAAAAACCATCGGCCCAAATACAATCTTGAGGAACAAATACTTAACAAATCCCTTCTAACCAACGGTGCTATGAAGCCACTTGTGTTATTCTTCTCCTATGTAATACTTATTCCTTCCTCCCATGCTTAGCAACACATTATTCGTCATAAAACTGTCGCTAATCCGTCACTAAACTATGTTCTCCTTCCTCTCATTCTGTTAGTGACACTTTTTCTGTCACTGAACTATTGCTAATCTATTGCAAATCTGATTTCTCCTTCCTCCTAAGGCTTTTTGTGACGCTATAACTGTCACTAAATTGTTGCTAATTTGTCATAAATTCTAGCAGTACTAACAAGTATATTGAGCAGTACTAAAATTCCTTTATCAGTACTAACTCATGTTCAATCCAAAGTAGTTGTAACTACTAAAAAGTAACAGTACTAACCCTCATTGAACCTTGTATAATTATATGGACAGCAACACCCGATGAGTGAATTCAACATAAACACGTTCTTGGATAAGCAACATAAACTTTTACTCATCAATCCATCTTGGCAGCAGTAAGTTATAATACCAGGCAGTAGTGATGAACACGAGCAGTACTAATATAGTAAGAGCAGTATTAATATGAATTCACACTTCAAATAGTAGTAATCACACCTTAACTGCTAGAACTTGTTTCATGACCTGATAACCAAGAGGAACTAATGTCAAATGCAATTAGGGTTTGTGTGAACCCGAAATCTTGTAAACGATTTAACAGCTATTGTTTCTAGTAACCTTCTTGACACGAAACCTTAAAGAACCTTGTGTCATCTTTAGTTTGAAAAACACTCCATATATGACCTGCTTCTGCTTCTTGTGCCTTCTGCTGCTACACTATGACGTGCTTCCATTAAACATTAGGGTTTCCAATCAGGATAAAACAAAACCCTAACAACATCACCATATGCAATATTTTAACTAGAAGCTATTTCAATGTAGTCCAGCAACATCCTTGGATACATGAACTTACTTGATCAAATTAGGGTTTATTGTAGAACCCTAGTTTCACTGAATCTGACTATAACCAAAAGTAGAATTTTGACACACCTTTTCATCATGAACTCGACCATAATAACACCTTGTAGATCCTAGATCAAGAGCCACGAGGCTCTGATACCAATTGTGAAGATCTATAAATCTCCTTAGATCATTGTAGCTCAGTTTGATTAGAACTTTATCTAGGATAATAATAAAATTGAACATAAACATATGCATAGCAGAATTAGCACAAGAACAATGTTACTCTAACAAGGTTTTCATCATTATCTTCACTATGATACATGACTACTACAAGCTTCAATTCTACCTTGATTAATGGTAGAACGTGTTATCTAAACAATAACAAGGAATCAAAGATCCTTGAGGCTAAACCAACCAAACCTAGGCATCTCCTTAGAGAACTTGACACTAGAACACATACCCATGTTTTTTGGTGTTTTGCATCTTTGACCGCCCAGAAAATAACTATACGACAATTCTCTTATATACTAGAGAATATTAGGTTTACAAAGAATAAGAACAAATAAAGATATTAATAAATCTTTTAATCATTTAAGTTTATCTTCAAAATGTTCAAAATCTTCCATCTTTTGAAGAATTCATCCTTTGCCTTTTAAGTCATTCATCTTTCAAATGTTTTGTCTTATTAACTCAAATATAATTCCCAACAATATGCCATATCTAGAGGACTCAATACATCGTATTCAAGACATGGAATCAATATAATATTCTAGAAGATATCAAGCGTGGTCCCTACTCCAAGAAATCCCTAATACACCGTATCCAACTCTTGGATACGCCATATCCAACCGACTTCCAGACCCTATAAATACAAAACTCAAAAACGAGTTTTAAGTGTGCTAAATCATATTCTCAATACCTAAACCACAAAAGTCGATTTTCAGAGGAGAAAAAGAGCAGAAGAGGTCGAGCAACGTATTCAATTCCATAGAAGACAACGTGTAATTCCATATACTTTAGTAATCATTCAGGTTTTGGTATCATTCATTAACTGGGTTAGTTTACCTTGGCTAAATAATTACTCTTGTATTTATTATGACGTTTGAAGGCTAATACCTTCGGGTATTAGCCATTATTATGAAGATATGAATGTTTGGTATTTGTTTATCTCAATTTCTTGATTTATCGTTGAGTGCTTGTTTATGTTTATCAATTTATACTTGTTTACGCGCTTTTGTATGTGACCTATCATTCAACTGGATCTAGTAAAGCATACCAAGCGGATCTAGAGTCCGGGATAGCTCTCCATATAGTAATTTATACATCTAGAATCATAGTTACACAAATATTGTCCTTCTAAGTCTGTGTCTAGGATACGCTTCGGGCTTAACTAGTTAATTGGATATTGCCAATGGTTTATTAATCGTGTTGACTAGCAGGTGACCTAGATAATTCAACAAGTAACGTTCTGATTCCATTGGATAGTTGGACAAGTAGCTACTAGTGTTAAAAAATTGTCATTAAGCGGGTAGTAGGTAAAGTCCTCTATGGTAGGGTTTTTAACAAGGTCTCACCATTGCTTTAATCCCTAAGATAGATTATAATCAGCAAATAAGGATGCTTTATGCGGATGCTTTAATTGTGACAGAATTAATGTGTCTAGGTCTTAGGATGATGTAACGCCTAAGTCTTAAGAATGATATGCCACCTCGAGAGAAGAAATCATTGCACTTAAATAAAACAACCAACGTTCTAATCGGATTAATAATGGTTAATACAGTTTTCTTATATAAGGTTCGACGCTCTTTTATATTTTGTTAATTTGCTTGCGTGGGTTAAAGTGCCTTGAATTGATTATAGACACCAACCAAACCGTGCCAGTCTCTCCGGCTAAAAACCCCCTTTTCCCGTTAAAATTAGGATTTAGACTGACATATGTTTAACATAGGTTTAGAATAGAATAGAATTAACGTAGATTAGATAACCAAGATATTAATTAAATTGATAGATTTAACCTTGCTTCAAGTGTTCGACACCCTACTTACCATGAAACTATTACCGATCGGGTACACTTCCCGTTAAAGTGTTGTTTTTGGTTTAGTCGGTAAAATATAAATTTAAAACTTGAATCATCTTAAATATACCATACAACGACAGCACATTAGAGTCTGTAGAAGCAAGACTTCTAGTTTATAAGAAAAATGAGTCTGTTTATGAGGAAGATATCAAGGTCTTAAAACGTGAGATTCATTTAAGAGAAGTAGCCATTACAGAGCTTAGAAGGAAGTTGGAACTGGCTCAAAAACAAAAAGACAAAATTCAGCTTACAGTAGAAGGATTTGAGAATTCATCTAAAAACTTAAGCAAACTAATAGACTGTCAAATAGTTGATAAGTGCAAAACAGGTTTAGGGTATAATGTTGTTCCACCTCCCTATACAAGAAACTTTATGCCTCCAAAACTTGAATTGTCATTCTCTGGTTTAGAAGAGTTTACAAGTGAGCCTATAGTTATTAAGCCTATAGCTGAGAACTGTGAAGCTAAGGCTAGTGAAGCAAAGCCTAAAGCAGTTAGGAAGAATAATGGTGCTCCAATTGTTGAGGATTGGGTGTCTGATAATAAGGAAGATGATGTGCCTGAGGCTAAGATTCAAAAGAAAACATTTAAGCCTAGTTTTGTTAAGATAGACTTTGTCAAAGTTAAAAAACAAACAAACAAAAACTGGATAGGAAATATACTAAACAAGTTGAGCACCGATAAGGCAAAACACTTCACATTCCTAGAGGCAACCAAGGAAACTAGGAATAATAGATATCTCAAGATTAGGACAGGTAATGTTTGGAGATGATCAATTAAAGCCTTGTTTATGCGTCGTGCTGGAAGTTTTGATCACCGACGTATGATGTGAATAACCATCAGAGACAGTTTAATAATAAAAAGTGGTAAATAAAACAGTGCTTGGAACTATACTCAAGGGTGAATCACCAGGGGGAAAAAAAAAAAATTTTCTCTAGAATGACTCACCCCGTCCTAAAGGAACATGGTTACAAAAAAGCCCCCAGTATTAATGAAGGTCAGGCATAGTATCACTTAATACTGCTAAACCATCGTAATATGCTCAACCCAGACAATAGTAAACTAGTGCAAAAGCCCAAAGACAAAGACTATTTCCAAATCAGCAAACATTTTCAATGTTATTGGCTCATTCATAAGAATACAACATTTAAAAACAGTAATTTTAATCAGAGGGTTAATACTGTTAAGGATAAAAATGTTAATACTGTTAGGCCAAAAGCAGTAGTTAATGCTGCTAGGCCAAAAGCAGTAGTTAATGTTGTTAAGGGAAATAATGTTAATGCTGTTAAGGCCTCAGCTTGTTGGGTTTGGAAACCAAAGACTAAAGTTTTAGACCATGTTTCTAAACACAACAGTGCATCAATCACCCTAAAAAAGTTTGATTATGTTGATGCACAAGGCAGATCCAAGTCAGTGATGGCTTGGGTCCCCAAAAGAAACTGATTTTCTTATCTAATGTGCAGGGCAATCCACAAATGGATTTACAGGATCAAGGAGTGATTGATAGTAGATGCTCAAGGCACATGACAGGGAACATGTCCTATCTTACTGTCACACCCGGCAATTTTCAAAAATTTAAAATTACTATTTTACCCTTTGACTTTTTGGTTCCGACTTGACTTTTTAACTTTTGACATTCTACGGTCACATAAAATAGATTACCGCGTAGCCGGTAAATTTTTGAAACGTATTTAAATAATAAATCATAATAACCATTATTATCGCTCATTTGCAAATTTATTTTTCTAACTTATTTGACTTGAAAACGAGAAGATATATGTTATTCCTAAATTGACTTATCAAAAACGACCCGCTAAATTACGTTTTCACGACTCAGACTCTAAAACAATTTGATGTAAAACGACATTCCGGACAACTTTTCAGTTTTACCCGAGACACGAAACCAAGCAGAAAATGACTTAAATGGCCTCGCAAAGTTTTGAACACCGCACGCAACGGGTACCGACACAAGAATAATTAAATTTATATTTAATTAACACTTTTATTAAATAAAAATATTTAATAAATTATTTAATGTTTTATTTCAAAAACATTTGTTAAAAATGAGAACATTTGAATTAAAGTTTTATTTTACGGGCAAAGCTTACCCGTGATACCCAAAATAAATAATAAACATTAAATAAATTTTATAAAAACATTTATAAAATATAGTCAAGTAAATACTCATTTTCAAGGGAAAAACTATTTTAAACGCAACGGTAAAATTTTCATGTTTTGAATAAGCCGTTAACTAGCCTAACCGAGTCCCGAACCAATATTTTACAAAATATTACACACTTAGTCCCTCTAGTAAGTATTACAATGCTAACCCTAAACTATTCTAGACTTTATACATTTATTTTAAAGTTTCCAATATATATAGAAAATGAAGTAGGGTTTCTTCATAAGTTAACCTTAGCCCCCATCTCATCTTCCCTCTCCTCTCCATTTTTCGGCCACCGGCGCCGCCCACATTTCCGACGAGTTTTTCTAGCTTTCACTACACACCTCCATCCCACCAGCCACAGATCGGATGCCACCCACCATTTCCACACCCCGCTGCCACCTCCACCGCAGCCTCCATTACCGCTGCCTTAACCACTCTGCCAACACCAGCCGCCGCCTCCCTCTCCATCACCAACCCACCATCGACACCACAGCAACATCACCGCCACCCCGTCACCATCTCCATACTGAGCACCACACCACCATCTCTGCCACCACTCACGTACGCGACCACCATGGCTGCCATCATCTCCACGCCACCACCTTCACCCCATCGTCACAGCCGACATCACCACCAACATCATCACCTCCACCATTTCACTGCGGCTTAGCCGCCGTACCTCCCACCACCACCATTTCACTCCCTATATTTTACAAGTTTGGATGGTTGTATTTGCTTATGCTTATTTTTATTTGCTTTTTCTTGATTGTTTTTCTTTTTTTCCCTTGTTTAAACTAGTGTACCCACCCAAACGGGTGTTTGTTTTGCGTTTGGATCTGCTTTTTTTCTGTAGCAGCTAGGGGTGTTTGTTTCGATGGTTGACAGCCTTATGAGGGTGTTTGTTTGCTGGATTTATAGCCCAAAGGGGGCGTTTGGATTTGAGTTTAACGACAGCATAAGGTTGGTTTGTTTTGCTGTTTTAACAGCCGAGTTCGGGTTGCGTTTGTTTGGCCGTTGAAAAACGCAGCTAGGGCTTGTGTTTTGTTGCTGTTTGGACATGCACATGGGTTTGTTTTTATGTGTTTGGTTCTGGTTTTAACACTAATTAAGGGTGTGTTTGGTATTGCTTATTGTTGTTAGTATTTGGTCTCGTCTAGTTATAAATTATAACACGCAGATAAATTGCGACAAGGAAATGATTAAGTGGGAAAAACACTGGTTTTTGGTAAAAATGGAAACGTCTCATAAACGACTAGGTCATGCCGAAATTTATAAAAAATTATATACTTAGTATTTTTCACTACAAATTCTATTATTTTAGAAACCCAGTAAACAGACGAAGTTATATAGTTTTTAAGATTTTTAATATGTAATTATACAATAACGCGACAATAATCGGAAACCATGCTTTTACAAACGAGATAACTATTTTAACTAAAAACCGTAAAGAAAACAAAATACTAAATTGTAAAAATATTATTTTATAATTCTCGACTAATAGACAAAATAATAAGTTTTGTAAAAACTTTAAGAACGTCATTTATTTAATTCGTAACTTTAAAACGTGTTTTTACTTTTATGCAAGAACTCTTTATTAATGTATTCAGTGATTTCCGAAAATGTGTCGAATTATATTGTTACAATTATTTTCTCACGTTTTCTATATAATACTTGTAAAATATAATATATTGCGACTTATTCTTTTGGTTGTTTGTCTTTATTATATAATTCACCATATGAATTATATAATTGTTTCTTTTTCATATGTAATATATACGGAATATATTACACACTTTGCGTTTGCTTTTCGATTTATTTTATTTAACCAACCACCAAACTCTTACAACTTGAAACCTCAATCATTTATCAACGTGTCGCGTTGACGTACTCATCCATCGGAAAACCCCAATTCATCATTCTAAGTTAGTGGGTTTTAGCCGTTAAGATAAACTGCAACTTCTTGGTTCACCCTATTCGTCTTTCGTTTGTGTTGTGCATATTATTTGCATATCTGCCAATTGTTCTGCAACATCGAGGTGAGTTCATAGCCCTACGTTTTACTTGTTTTACATATACTTTACCTACTTTTGGGGTGAGAAACATGCTCGTTTACAAACTTGTTTACGTTACTGAATTTTAAACTCGTTTATACGTTGATTACAAACTCGTTACATGATTGACATCACATTTTTTTTTACTTATGGATTTAAGTACTTTAAGCTTTTACAAAAAAGTTGGTTACTTTTACATTGGACACAAGTATTTTCTGTTATCATTTCCTGTTTATGTGTTGCCTAGGTTTTGCTACAAACCACCATTGCCCGAACTATCATGAACCGTTAGTCACCTATGGCCAATTGGATTAGTTAAGTGAGCGCGAATGAATAAATAGATCTATTAGGACTAATTACCCCTATCTAGTTTGGTTCTAAATTAGCTACGAACAAACAGATATATGTCATGGTCGATTGTAGCGTTGTGGTGGTCTTGGATTTGGACACCAGGTATAAGGGCTATAGGGCAGATACTATAGGGCATGATATGATATGCCTTGTTGTTATTAGAATCGGTGTCATGAGCTTAGTGCAACAATAAATACTTTCATGTGAAGTTGTATTTGTTTTAACGGTCACATGTGCTTTGTATGTGAAATTCGTTAAACTGCTAAGATTGTCACATTCCGCTTTGAAATCTTGTAGTCTTACACTCTTTGGTTGCAAACATTTCCAATTTACTAAACACACCCCTCTCCTTTATAATACTTTGAGTGAAGCTGTATTCACTAAATGTTTTTGATCCTCATAAATGTTTTACTTAAACCTATGAATTCACTCAACTTTATGTTGACCGTTTTTAGCATGTTTTTCTCAGGTGATTAGCTTTGGACTTCTTGACGTGCTATGTGGAGTCTACGTGCAATATGATATCATCTTTCAAGACTTTATTATCATTCATACTCGTTGACTTTTCAAAACTTAATTATGCTTCTGCTACATTTTACTTACGCTTCCGCAAATGTTTAATTTCTTTTTAATCTTGTAAAACTTATCTACTTTTAAATAATGCAACGAGTTATGATTTTCAAAACGTCCATTAGTGATCGTTCTCTCGTGCCTTGTGTTTGAAATATGACGAAGTCACGCCCTCGGACACGTATTCCGTCTAGGCCCCGTCTGGGGGTGTGACAGATTGGTATCAGAGTCAAGGTTATTGAGAACCAGGTAGAATATCTAGGTAGAATATCTAGGTCTGGTCTATAACCAGTATGTGATCTTTACGTGCTTTTATGTGTGCCTTATACGTGCTTTTGCTATGGTGTATACGTGAGTATCATTTTGCCTTGAGCCTGCTATGATATGAGTTTATCTCTGCCCCGCGTTTATCATTCCCTACATCTATGTTGCTTTGCTTTTAGTTTTGCCCTTGAGCTTTATTTTGCTATGAGCTTGCGTTTGTCTTTTGTTTATCTTTTCTCTGCGCTTATCTTTTCTCTGCGGTTATCTTTTCTCTGCGGTTTACGTTTGCGTTACGTATATTTCCCCACTTGTTTATGTAGAAGTTGTCTATATAAATACTAAAAAATTTTCTAAGACATTGTGAGTGACACAATGGTCTCTAAACTTCTCTAAGACATTGTGAGTGACACAATGGCCTTGTTTACTTCTAAAACATCGTGAGTAATACGATGATCTTTAAAACTCTTCACGACTTTACATTATATCGTTTTGCATAACTTTAAAAATTGTCGCAGTCTGCCGACCCCACTAGCTATTTTACTATTTGACTCTGAAGACGACTTTGAACACCTGTCCCATACTGTTGAAACATCTACGTTATCTCATTACGTCTCAATTTCTCTTACTCCTCGTAACTCCTAGGAGCATGCCGATTAATCCGCACATAACTTTTACCCATCACCTCATAGCATCCCATTTTTAGAAACACGGCTTTTGAAATTCAACTTATTTCATTTCCTTTACCCCGTTCGATTTTGAATTAAATACCGACGACAAGACAAGGAATGAGTTCCACGAGGATCGAATGTATTGTAACCCAACGAATTGCTAATGCTATCAAAGCTAATATTGTTTATGAGGAAAGAATCCACATGGCTCGCGACTAAATGGATTAGGTCATACGTTAGGAAACCAAGGTAGTAAGGAATGCCAACAACAAAATAAATGACAAAACTCCATGAGAGCTTACATTGCTAAACCAAATTACAAGGACGGATATGTAGGCAAAATTTCCCTTCTACAACAAACGTAAGTTGCACCACACTGCACTGTGAAGTGCAATAACTACAAGAGTGTTGGCCGTGTGAGTAGGAATTGTAGGACACCTGTTTTGATATTCAACTTAGAGGCCGCAGTGGTAAATTAGAAATCTGAACCCTGCGAACCGTATTTAGGAGGTTAAAACTCGTTGGAGCTCTAACGCCGTCAAAGATAACGCTGATGTTTAAGGAGAGATTTTTCCTTATCTAGTGAAACCTAAGTAGACTTAGACTGTAATCTCTAAGAGTTTTGCACTAGTACTTACCTGTGAATTTCGTGTATTGTGTGGATTTTACTTAATCATTTGTTCAATTTGTGTCATGAACGATTTGTCTGTTACACTTCCAATTCTCTAGTAAATATAAAAGTAAGCTCTACTCATTTACGTTCTTACAGCCATTTCACTATTATTATGTAAACTGTCTTATTGTTTATTAACTAACTGGATCGTATCCTATGAAAAACTATTTTTAGTGTCGTCTTATAAACATAGTTGTTGTCGCGTTATGAACTATTTTACACTAGTTTACAAACCGTTTGTGTATTTTATCCTTTTGTGGAATTTGACCTTTTGCCTTAGTCAAGGGCATTCGGTCAGGATCTGTATTAGGGTTGCTATATAACTGTGTGCTATATCACGAATCACTTATCTCGCAAGTGATTCATTTCCACCAGGGAGTGATGATACCGACTTTAACCCGGAGGGAGATCTTCGTTTAATTAAGGAATTATTAAATAATGATCCTTCATATCCTCTCCCTCTTTCTCATAATCCATTAAGTGGCAGTACCACTTCTTCTTCTCCTGACCATTTGCTCAAGGAGTTCGCTGATGAACTCGCTCTTATTACATTTCCACCGAGAAATGATGATCTTCCTTTTGATATCGAATCCGATCTTAGAGAAATAGAATATTTGCTTAACCATGATCTTACCAAGGAAATTGATTCTATTCTTGAGGATTCAGTTGATGAATGTAATCCTAATAACGATCTTGTTGATACCATTCCCGAGATGTTCACCGATGAACATACTCTTGATTATTCATCTCCACCATTATATGATGATGTTTATGATGATCCATTTGACTCTAAGGAAGATAAAATCAAAGAGTCTAAACTCTTGATTGATGAACTTGATCCCCCTAGATCAAGTGATTTCCTTATTTCCCCCAAGTGTGACTCGGTTCTCTATGAGGATTTTTCCGAGGTTGATGCTTTTCCTTCAACCAATAACGAGGACAAAGTATTTAATCCGGGTATACTCATTCATGAGAACCTTTTCGAAGTCACTATTAAAGAAACACCAGATAAGAATTTAAAGAAGATATCCATATCTAATGCTTCTTTAATTCTTGAGGATTTTAATCCTCCTCTTTATGAAATTCCTTTCCACAAAGTGTGTTGTGAGTGTCACACCCCGCCAAAGTGGAAACGCTAGGCGTAAACAAGAATGGATATCATCATAACACATGGTGTCTATATAGAGAATACTAAAATGAAAACTAAAGTAAAGCTAAGACATAAAGTTTCATAACAATACCCAAAACCTAATGGTGTCTTTATTAATGAGAAAAAGGTCTTGTCAATAAATGACATACAAAAACATAATCCAAACAATTCATGCAAACGCATTTATTCAAACAGAAAGCATAAATAAACTCCAAGCATCCTACGGTCTCTTCTAGCCACGTCGCTCTATCTTAGCACCATTAATCTCACCTAAAAATGATGCTTAAAATGTCAACATAAAGTTGAGTGAGAATCACAGGTTTACGACATACAACAATATCCAAAATAAACTTTTAATTAGCTGCTGCAATTACCAAAACAATTCATGACAACAATTAACAACAACGGGATGGAACGTGCCTACGATCCACAATCATATCAACTACATATGTGCACTACATGGCCTCATATTAGCTCACACAATCTTACCACCGTTACACCTCGTTTTGCATATTGGGATCCACAATACCAAACATATCATATCGCAACACAACGGGACAGAACGTGCCCACGATCCAATACACATAACTATGTTAGCCTCAAAATATTGAGTCGAACAATGGAAGTTCGTTCATAATTATATTAGGTCTCGATCACTAAATTAATAT
>BQNB010078852.1:6233-30428 GCA_026074375.1 Tanacetum coccineum | reverse complement strand
ATAATCATTTACAAGAAACACTTTCTCTCTCTAAACTATTCTCTCTCTAGTGTTTCTCTCTCTAAAAACTAGCCCGATCTAAGAATCGAACCCGTGTTATGATATAAGATATACCACAGTTATTATTACCTTGGTAATCATAAGATAATAATGTGAGAAACTTTGTTGAAGTGTTTCACCAAAGGCTATGCGAAATCTAACCTTTAGTGTTTAAGAAGAATAACAATGATAATGGAATGGAACAGTGAATAACCAACAAGCCTTAATATTATTGATTGAATAATACGAGTACCCAAAAGTACTAGGGTTTACAAAACCTTAAAGCTATAAGAGAATGTATTTGAAAGATGTGTGTATATGATCAATGTATGTGATGTGTATGTGTGTTGAATGAGATGTGTAACTAGATGCCCTAGGATCTCCTTTTATACACTAAAGAGTCCTAATAGGCTTACAATATTTTCATATGTATTTAGTCAAATGTATTAAATACAATGACTAAGTATTTAATACTTTCCAAAATATTTAGTCAAATTCTCAATCAATATTAATCTCTTTAATCTTCAGTCTTCTATTTGACTAATCAGCATTAACTTCAGCAGCAGTGGAAAGTCTTCAACAGTGGCAAAACTTTTCAGCAGTGTAAACATTAGCAGTGGGAAGATTTACACTAATAGCGGAAAAAGTACTCTAGCAGTGGGAATGATCCTTACTAACAGTGGGAATGCCTTAGAGCATTTTATTCCCAACAATCCTCCCCTAAACTTGATACTCCATCTTCAAATCAAGTTTCTAGAATAAAATACTAACCTGGAGAGGAGCTTCCAAACATCTCATCATCTTGATCTTTCAGCCTTCATGAATGTCTTTTAAAGAAGTTCTTGAATTAAACCTTCTGCTCTAGAAATCCTCTGCCTTTCTTCTTTATCTTTTGTCTTTGTTGCACTCCTTCTGATGTACACTTAAGTATCAACAGTAATATCATCAACTTCTGCACCAATAGTAGTAATTTCTGCATCAAATTCTTGATCATGCTCATGCCTTCCCTGAGTCTGTATATCCATCTGAACCAAAGTGATCTTCATCAATTTGAGCATTTTTCCTCCCTTGTTTGGAAGGATCCTCCAAATCATCTTCTTATAGGAACCCAATCCATCACAGACTTGAATCTTCCTTGTGCATCAATGCAATCAAATCTTTTCAAAATCATTAATGCATTATTATATTTGGATACATGATCTATTAATCTGTTCTTTGGCTTCCAAACCCAGCATGCTGAAGCCTTAACAGCATCATGTACTGCTTTTGGCTTAGCAGCATTAATTGTTTTTCTCCCAGACCTCATCAAAATAGCTTGTGGAATCATATTCCTTTTTGGATTGGGGTGAGTTATTCTTGTTGAATAGTGATGATTCACTCTCTTTGAGTTGTTCCACACTGGTTTAACCTGTTTTTGATCATTAACATGTCTCTTGTGTTTACAAGTATACTGCAGGTGTTCAAAACTTCCACATACATAGCAGGTTTTCTTGATCATCACAAAGTCACTTCCTAGCTGTTGTGACTTTTGATTATTCTAGTTCCTTTGATTTCCCCTAGGCCTTTGTGGCCTGTACATTTCTGCATACTTCACAGTTGGTTTCCTAGACTTTTCAGTATTATTAACTTTAGAGACGCTAGGACAACCAGTTTCTTTTACAAACCTAATAATAGGTTTTGATACAACATTACCAACTGATCCTCTTTGTTCAAAGAAAGAAACACTTTAACTTACATCTCTTGGCACATCTATAATAGGTGTAGGCCTACTATAATCAGTAACAGTGTCATCAACAAATTCAGGCAAACCTGTCCAAGACAGATCATTCATAGGAGGTTAATAGACTTGTGCATGAGGGGGTGAGATAGCACTATACTCATTAAATCCTAGACCCTTCTTATCTTTATCTAGTCTTTGATTCCCTAAGAGACTGTCTAGATCTTTTGAAACATTGTCAAATTTTTCTATTTTAAAGTCTATGCTTTCTTTTTCTTTCTTTACCTCTTCAAGTTCATTCCTGAGATTTTCAATTTTATTATCTCTAATCTCTAAATCTCTGTCAAGAATTCTAAATCTTTCACAGAACTTAATCTTATTATTTTTAAATTCAACAAGTCTAGCCTCAACTTGTGATAAACCTCTTTTGTAGTTATACAAGTCAGTCTCACAATCACTAAGTTCTTTATTTAACTTGATAACTTTATTGTTGAGGTTTTCTGTGTTTTTCCTACATGATTTAGAACAAAAGGAATCATCATATTCCTCATTATCTGAACTGAAAGAACTTCTTGAAGATGTATATGCCATTAATGCAAAGTTTGTAGGATGCTCTTCTTCTTATTCAAAGCTTCTCAACAAGCTCTGATACCACTTGTTGTTCTCAAACATGGATCTAATGCCTTAGCTTGTAAGGTTATTGTCACCTTGGATAAATCCAAACTAACAATGAGAGAAACTTTGTTAAGATGTTTCACCAAAGGTTATACGGAATCTAACCTTTAATGATCAAGAAGAATAACAATGAAATGAATGGAACAGTGAGTTACACAAAAAGCTTTAATATTATTGATGTAATAATACGAGTACTCAACCAGTACTAGGGTTTACACAACCTTAAAGCTATGAGAGAATGTATTTCAGATTGATGTGTTTCAATACTAACCTAAGGACTCCTTTTATAGCACAAGGAGCCCTGTACAAGATAATACCTAACCAAATATCCTAAATATATGAGATATACACAAGATACATTCCAAATATAATAATAACGCGTATTTGACTCACAGTAGATATTATCTTCATGCAGTAGTGGAAAGTCTTCAACAGTGGAAAAACTTCTCAGCAGTGTAAACATTAGTAGTTTGAAGATTTACACTAACTGTGGGAAAAGTACTCTAGCAGTGGTAATGAACATGACTAACAGTGGAAATACCTTAGAGCATTTTATTCCCAACAATCCTCCCCTAAACTTGATACTCTAATCATAGTTAACTTCAGTCTTTTGTTTGACTAATCAGCATTAATTTCAGTCAATTAGCATTAACTTCAGTCTTCTATTTGAGTAATCAACATTAACTTTAGCACCAACATTAAATTCAACAGCAGCACTAACTTCAGTAGCAGCATTAACTTTAGTCTTCTATTTGACTAATCAGCATTAATTTCAGCAGCAGCATTAATCTTGAACCAGTAGTAGTAACTCTATAACCAGCAGTCTTAAGTCCTTTAACAGTCTTAAGTTAGTACTAGCAGTACTAACTGATTAATACTAGCAGTTGTAACTTGTGAGCAGTATTAAGTATGATAAGTTTAATTCCCAACAATCCTCCCCTAAACTTGTGATTTACTTTCAAATCATCAAGTTTCTTAAATTAAACTTTCTGTTTTGAGAGGATTCTTTCAAGCACTTCATCTTTTTGATCTTTCATCCTTCATGAATATCTTTTGAAGAAGTTCTTGAATTAAACCTTCTGCTCTGGAAATCCTCTGCCTTTCTTATTTATCTTTTGTCTTTGCTACACTCATTCTGATGTACACTTAAGTTTCAGTAGCAATATCATCAACTTCTGCACCAACAGTAGTAATTTCTGCATTAAATTCTTGATCATGCTCATGCCTCCCCCTAGTCTGTGCATCCATCTGAACCAAAGTGATCTTCATCAATTTGAGTATTTTTCCTCCCCTGTTTGGAAGGATCCTCTAAATCATCTTCTTATGGGAACCCAAGCCATCACAGACTTGAATCTTCCTTGTACATCAATGTAATCAAATCTTTTCAAAGTGATTGATGCATTGTTATATTTGGAGACATGATCTATTACTCTGTTCTTTGGCTTCCAAACCCAACATGTTGAAGCCTTAACAGCATTATGTACTGCTTTTGGCTTAGCAGCATTAAGGTGATGTTTGTTTTTTAAAAAGAGCCTCTTAACAACCTCTTGATCTGACTCATTCAGACGCGCTCAGACATTTGGTTCATTAAGTTCGTTTGTTTTTTTCTTTCGTTCAGACGCGGTCAGAGGCTGAAACATCTTAACCAATTAGATGTGGATGGGAGGTCTTAATGCCTCTTAATATCTCTTCACTCTTTACTTTTTTTTCTTTAGTTTATTTTTTTTTTGTTTTGTGAGATATTTTTTTTTCTTAGTTTATTTTTTTTTGTTTTTCCTCTTTTTGTTTTGTGAGATATTTTTTTTACTTTTCTTTTAATATTGATACAACATTAAAAAGAATTAATATTTCTTTTTGTTAAATAAATAATGTTCAAAATACTAATGATGATGATGCTTTATCAAACAATAGTAATATGTAACTAGTTTCTGAAATTAAATTGTGGCTGTGTAATTTACATGCGAACTTAATTTTTTTCACTAAAAAGTATTTTAATTGTCACTTGACAATGTTAAGTATACTACGAAATATTATTTTTCACAATTTTATGATTGTAAAGTTAATGATAGTAACAATTTGCAAAATGATGAAAATGTTTAACCACATTGGAATACAATATATAACTACTTTGTGAGAATAAATTGCGACACAAAATTTTGAATGTCTTTAAGACATTTTATTCTCACGTTGCACAACTATTTTAATTTTATGACTAAAATATTTTATATAATTTTTAAACATTTTTATGTTTCGTAAGAATAAAACTGATTTTAAGAATAAACTGACTTGTACTTTTATCGTTCAGACATTTAAAAAGTAAAAAAACAAACAAAATCATTTCATTCAGATTCAGACATTTGCGCATCAGATTCAGATTCAGATGTGCGAATCAGATTCAGAGCCTCTTAATAAACAAACAACACCTAATTGTTTTCTCCCAGACCTTATCAAAATATCTTGTAGAATCATATTTCTTTTTGGATTGGGGTGAGTTATTCTTGTTGAATAGTGATGATTCACCCTCTTTGAGTTGTTCCACACTGGTTTAATCTATTTTTGATCATTAACATGTCTTTTGTGTTTACAGGTATACTGCAGGTGTTCAAAACTTTCATATACATACCAGGCTTTCTTGATCATCACAAAGTTACTTCCTAGCTGTTGTGACTTTTGATTTTTCCAGTTCCTTTGATTTCCCCTAGGCCTTTGTGACCTGTACATTTCTGCATACTTCATAGTTGGTTTCCTAGACTTTTCAGTATTATTGACTTTAGAGACACTAGGATAACCAGTTTCTTTTACAAACCTAATCATAGGTTTTGATACAACATTACCAACTGATCCTCTTTGTTCAAAGAAAGAAACACTTTCACTTACATCTCTTGGCACATCTATGCTAGGTGTAGGCCTACTATAATTAGTAACAATGTCATCAACAAATTCAGGCAAACCTGTCCAAGACAGATCATTCTTAGGAGGTGAATAGACTTGTGCAGGAGGGGGTGGGACAACACTTAAAACGCGTCATTTGACTCAATAGACTTATCTGTCATGCAGTGAAACCTATGCAGTGTAAGAGATACACAACAGTGTGGAAAAATCTCTACAGTGGGAACCAAAACACTAGCAGTGGGAAAATACTCTAGCAGTGGGAATGAACATAGACTAAACGGTGTAAATGCCTTAAGCATTATTCCTAAAACAAACAGTATTATATTTTTTTTTAGAAAAGATGGAGGGATAATTCATACGGCTTGTTAAATTTTAGAAGGGAAATTAAATTTTTTGAGTGAAATTATCAAAAGGTTTAATTTTTTAGTGAAAATAGAGGCAAATAGAGGCGACCAAGTGTTCAAGTGTGTGACATATATTTGTCACTTTTAAATGTATATCGTGACTAATGCTTCAAACTTACTTTTCGGTTGTCGCACATTTCAAATTCATATGTGGCTAAATATTCATCAAAAAATAGCAGTCACTTTTAAATAAAGTTTGACAAACTGATCTGTATGATATTACCACCATAACACAATTACTAATCATGTGACCATAAAATAAGGATTTTTGTCACACTGTTCAAAATGAGAGACATATATTTGTCACATATGTATATATATAGTGTGACTAATGTTTCAAACTCATTTGTATCTGTCATACGTCCCAAATTATAAGTGACAAAATAATGAACAAAAAATTACCAGTTACCTTCAGTCACATAAATATTTAAATGTGTGACAATGAAATTCCAAAATGGTTACACAAAATGAGTTCAAGTGTGGCTGTTTATTTATTCTGGTCAACATTTAGTCACATAAATATTTGAACCTTGTTGCCGTCAAAACAACAAGAGTGACGAAATCCAATTTGTAATAGAGTTTGTTTCACTAGTAAATATTATGTCTTGGTGAATGATGAGTTTGAATGAGAGTGCAACAATAGAAATGAAGGGATATATGGTTATCAAAGGTGTGGTTTTGTTGTGAATTAGTTGTGAGTAGAGATTAGGCTAGATTAAGCACTATTGTGAAGTTTGGTGTGATTTTTAGAAGCGTTTGCGAAAAAGGTAGTTGCTGATCCAAAATGGTTTTAAGGTTTTGGTCGACCTAAAAATGTTTCCATTAGGCATAAAAGTAGTTTTTAGAGAGCTCGTTTCAAATAGATAGTTTTTCATATGTCGCACATTACAAAACGGACGTTAAAACGCCAAGAATAGTAGCCAAATGAGAACTTGAAAACATTATCAGGCAAAACAAAATGAATAGTTGCTGTTATGAATAGTAAAATGGGTTTTCAAACACTTTTGGACATTTTTGAGCTTTTAAAACACTAGCAAAACATATAGTAACGAATATATATTGATTAGTATCATTTAAAGACGTCGTAAAAATCTAACTTCTCCAAATCTTATTGCATGTAGGATTTTAATAGTGGGATTTGTAGCTCTTGAAATAAGGATTAATAATATGTAAACGGATTTAATTGCATGTCAGAGATTTGATCGGAAAGTGGTGGTGAAGGGTGGCCAGTTCGTGGAGCTAGGGAGGAGGAGGAAGAAAATGATTTTGGTAAAAGTTATAAGTGTGTGTATAAGTGTCCTATTTATAGAAGACAAGTTTAGCACTTTGGCAATTTTAGTCCTTCCATCCTTAAGCCCTTTTAAAACTAGTACAAAGCATCTATGTTGTTGATAAAATCGTCCAAAGACTCGGGTTACACCACGTTAGTAAATATTTTAAATCCGTCCCATTAATTTTACTTTGAAACGTTTAATAAAACGTTAAATCAAGTAAAACACAACCTTTAAACGCAGTTTTTACAAAAACTTGGGAAAACGCCGTAAAATACAAAAATAACATAATCACGCTCTCGGAGCAACAATATAAATTTTTCTAACTTTCTTAGACGTTAAAAACAAATAGAAACTCAATCACGGCTTGAAATTACCTTATAAATGGAAATTTTCATCAAACCTTATATAGCATAAACGACTATAATTAATTACGTAGCAAAAATAATTATCTTAGCTCGGGATAAACGTTGACCTGAAACTCGGGTTGTTACATTCTCCCCTCCTTTAGGGAGCGCCGTCCCGGTGCTCAGCTCGACTTATCTGCTTTTCCAGGCTTTGTCCTTACTTGTAAAGAGATGAGGGTACTTTCTCTAATCTGATCCTCACGTTCCCAAGTAAATTCTAGACCTCTTTGCGAATTCTAACGAACTTTAACGATAGGTATCCTACTTTGCTTAAGTCGCTTGATCTCTCTATCAACAACTTCCACTGGCTCTTCAATCATATGCAACTTATCCATCGGAACAACAATGTCGCCTTCCGCTAGACATTTCTTAATATTCAAAACATGAAAAGTGCTATGAAGTCCTTTTAACTCTTCAGGTAACTCCAACGTATAAGCTACAAGACCAACTCTAGCTAGAATCTTGAATGGCCCAATGTAACGTGGACTTAACTTTCAGCGCTTTCCAAAACGCACAGCGCCATTCCATGGCGATACCTTAAGCAGTACCATATCACCGACTTTAAATTCTAATGGCTTAGTTCTCCTATTTGCGTAGCTTTTCTGGCGACTACGGGCAGTTAACAAACGATTCTTAATCTGGACAATCTTCTCGGTCGTATCACGAATCAATTATGGACTGGTGAGTTGGCTATCTCTAACCTCACTCCATCATACAGGTGATCTACATTTCCGTCCGTACAAAGCCTCATATGGTGCAGCCTTAATGCTCGCGTGATAACTATTGTTATATGAGAACTCGAAGAATGGCAGATGGCGATCCCAACTACTTCCAAAGTCAATCACACAGGCACGCAACATATCTTCAAGCGTTTGTATAGTCCTTTTGCTTTGACCATCCGTTTGAGGGTGCTAAGCGGTACTCATATCCAAATTCGTCCCTAACGCTTTCTAAAGCGATTTCCAGAATCTCAACGTAAAATGGTTATCTTGATCCGAAATGATCGAAACAGGAACACCATGACTACACACAACTTCCTTCAAATACAGTTGCGTGAGCTTCTTTATGCTATCCATTTTCTTCATTGGTAGGAAATTAGCTGATTTGGTCAGTCGATCAATAATAACCCAAATTGTATCATACCCACTTGGCGTTCTTGGCAATCCACTCACAAAATCCATAGTAATCCTTTCCCACTTCCAAACTAGAATCTCAGGTTGTTGCAGCAATCCAGACGATTTCTGATGCTTGGCTTTAACCTTCGCACAAGTCAAACATTTGCTTACATACGTAGCAAAATAAGCTTTCATATTCGGCCACCAGTATAACAGCTTCAAATCTTGATACATCTTGTCTGATCCCGGATGGATAGAATACTTGGACTTATGCGATTCATGCATAACCAAATCCCTCAATCTACCGAATCACGGCAACCAAACACGATTTCCAAAACAACGTGTTCTATCAGGGCGAAACTCGAATATTTGCTTAATCAATCTCCCCAAATTCTCTGCCCTTACATTCTTCCTTTTCATTGCTTCCTTTTGAGCTTCACTAATCTGCTTCGGTAGATCGTTTTGAACAGTCATCATCAAAGCTCAAACACGTAATGGCTTATTCCTTTACTTTCGACTTAAGGCATACATTTGCTTTTCCAGGATGATACCAAATCTCATAATCATAATCACTCAACAACTCAATCCATCTCTGTTGTCTCAAGTTCAGCTCTTTCTGATTCAAAATATATTATAGGCTCTTGTGATCGGTGAAAACTACACACTTCATCCCATACAAATAATGTCTCCATAACCTAAGACCAAAAACAACGGCTCCTAACTCCAAATCGTGAGTAGCGTAATTCTCTTCATGGACCTTCAATTGTTGAGAAGCATATGTTATCACCTTCTCTCTTTGCATCAACACGGCTCCATAACCTTTAAGTGACGCATCGTAATACACTACAAAATCTTCCGTTCCCTCAGGCAACGCTAAGATCGGTGCACTACACAACTTCTGCTTCAATGTCTAAAAAGCTTCCTCTTCTTTTCCCCACTCGTATTTCTTATCTTTCTGAGTCAACTTAGTCAGCGGCTTAGAAATCAAAGAAAAACCTTCAATAAACCTCTGATAGTAACCAGCCAATCCAAGAAATTGCCTACCTCTGTTGGTGTCGTTGGTGCAGTCTAATTCTTAATGGCTTCGATCTTGGCAGGATCAACATGAACACCACTACGATCAATCACATGACCAAAAAATTGTACCGAATCTAACTAAAAATCACCCTTTGAAAACTTAGCGTACAATCTCTCTTTCTTAAGCAGCTCCAAAATAATCTTTAAATGCCTTCTGTGCTCTTTTTCGTCCTTGGAATAAACCAGAATATCATCAATGAACACTATAACGAACTTATCAAGATATGGCTTGCATACTCGGTTCATCAAGTCCATAAACACAACAGGCGCATTAGTCAATCCAAACATCATCACTTGGAACTCAAAGTGTCCATACTGAGTTCTAAATGCAGTAATTGGAATGTCCTCTTCTTTAATGTGTAACTGGTGATATCCTGATCGCAGATCGATCTTAGAATACACGCCAAAACCTTGCAGTTGGTCAAATAAATCGTCGATTCTCGGGAGAGGATAACGATTCTTGACAGTCAACTTGTTCAACTCGCGATAATCTATACACATTCTAAAAGATCCATCTTTCTTCTTCACAAACAATACCGGTGCTCCCCACGGTGATGAACTCAGACGAATAAATCCTTTCTCCAGCAGCTCTTGCAATTGTATCGACAACTTTCTCATCTCAGACAATGCCAATCTATACGGTGCACGTGCAACAGGTGCAACCCCCGATACTAGATCAATTCGAAACTCTACTTGCCTCGGTGGTGGTAGTCCTGGCAACTCCTCAGGAAACACCTCAGGAAAGTCACGAATTATAGGTACGTCTTCTAATTGTTTCTCCTTCGATTTCTTCTTGGTAACGTGTGACAAAAACAAATGACAACCTTGCTCGACATACTTACGGGCCTTGATACAAGATATAATCTTCAATCGAGATCCACCTTTGTCACCTTCAACTACCAACGTTTTATTCCCACATGGTATACGAACAACTTTCTCGCCACAAACGATAACGGCATCGTGCTTGACAAACCAATCCATACCGATGATGACGTCAAACGTACCAAGCTCAATCGGCATAAGATCGATTTCAAAAATATGGTTCATTAACTCAAAGTGCAACCTTTCATGTAACATTTCTCATTTTTCATGTCATTATACGACTCTATTAATAATCACCGCTTATTTTAGTCCGATACGCGTTTAATTTTAATATTTACTTTTAAGCTAAATCGCGTAGACTAGAGACAGTCAATTAATGTAAACGGTCATAAAATAAATTAAGGTTTACATCAGCCAAGTAAGAAATAATTATTAAGAAGATAATTACGTACTTTGCGTATTTTATTTTATTCGGTCACGTAAAAGGGTTACGTTTCGCGATAAAATATATTTGAACGCACCCCGGAAATACCTAGACTTACCTAGACTCAAACCAATACCCGTATTAAACGCCTAGACACAAAATTTAATAGAATCTTGTGCCTATATCACTTGGTTTCCGAATGTCGGCAAGTAAACACACCAAAAATCGTCCTAAGTGATTTACTAAATACTAAAAATCTTACTAAGGATCCTAAAAGTACATGTACATTTCCTTGGTAATTAATTTGGGTCCTAATGGTCTCCTACTAGTCCCTTACCCAATGGTTAATACCCATTTTGCTTCCCTTGCTCTTTCTTAGCCGCGGTTAGCAATGAAACAACACACCAAGTCATAAGATTTCCATAATCTAGCAAATCTTGTACATCAACTAACTAATTAATACATGTACTTGAGTGGTTTAGCTAAATACTATGTGTGACAAACTAAAACTTCACAAAACCACTTCCTAAGGGCACGGTTTGGTTGTGTTTAGAACTAAGAGAGTGAACTAGCAAACTTGCCTTAACTACCAAAATGCCTAATAGAATACTCACTTAGCCTCAACCATTTGACACTCTTGTTAACTCACACACGCCTCAAACCCTCTCCTCTCTTGTTCGGGATACAAACCGCAAGCAAACACCACCCGCTTCTTTATTCTTCGAGCATATAAGCACTAAGATTGTCACACAAGGGGTATACGAGCTAGGGATTGGTACACTACGCGTCCACTCCTCCATCTATAGGCTATAGGACCCTTGTAAGTCACGACAACACTTTACGTTTCATAATATCTTTTTCTTTTGATTTGTTAAACGTATGTCGCGTAATATATAAAGGGTGCGTGTCTAATGTGGCGTATGATTTCATTTGTGAGGGCAAGGGCTCGTTAAATCACATGAACAATAATGGTGAGGGACAAGCTAGTGAATTCAACGTAACCTATAACCTAAGCACGAAAATATAAATAACTATACGTAAACTATTGTTGTAAACACGACGTGGGGGTGTGGAAACATATATTCGACATTAAGGAACGTTTGCATGTCGCGGGTCGCGATTAGAAAATGCTAGGCACTCTTGTTTTGGTGCTAGACAATTTAACGAAACCCATAGGGGATACTAGTGAACCATTCGGACCATTGTTGGACTTCACGACCCACCTTTGTGAGCCCACAAGGCCCTTAAGCCACAAATAAGCTAGGACAGCTTATTTGTGAACTTAAGCCGCTTATAAGGCTTATTATAAGCCTAGGTAAACTAGTAGACTCTAAGGAATGAAACTCAAACCACTAGAACCCCTATCGGGCCTCTATCGAGCCCAACAAGGCCCAACGAGGGCTTATTTATAAGCCACGGCTTATTAATAAGCCACTCGGGCTTAATCATAATCAAGATGTACTTATTTGTTTCACATAGGGCTTTCACTTCATTAGAAACCCAACCGAACCCTTAACGGGCTTACTAGCCCATTTGCGAGCCCAACGTGAGCCATAAGCTCACAATAAGCTCTAAACAGCTTATCGGTAAAGTTTGCACAGCTTATACAAGTTACGTGAGCTTAATAGACTCAAATAATGTTAATGGGCCAAGCCCTAACCCCTAGAACCCATTCGGGTTCACAACGGGCCCAATAGGCCCAACAGCGGGCTTATTAGCTTATCGAATAAGCAAAATAAGCAAGCTAACCTTCCAAGTGTTTAACGGACTAAGACAAAGTTAGTGGACCCAATGGGCCGAACCAAAGAGATTAAAACCTCTTCGGGTCATTAATGGGCCCGAAAGCCCATTACAAGTGCTTATCGGCTTATTTCCAATAAGCTGAAAACAAGACAGATTAAGCTAAGTTGAAACGAATAGGAAATAAGCTAAAATGCCTAAGAAACCATTAAGGCTCTTATCGGGTTAAGTTATTGGGCCCGTAAGCCCAATAAGCTCGAAATAAGCTTCAATAAGCTCACCGAGCTTATTTTAAGCTTAACAGCCCCACATGAGCTTGTTAAAGGCTTTCGGACTTATTAAAATCATTTTGGACCTTTAAAAAGCTAAACGGACCTTAACGGGCCCAATAAGGCCCGTTAAGCCAAAAATAAGCTCGAATAGCTTATTTATAAGCCGAAATAGTTTTGTTGGCTTATTTGGACTAAATAAGGCCAAATGCCACTTGTCGGGATTTAATTGGGATGAAAATGCAATTTTTACAAAGTCGGAGGACTAAAAGTGTAAATTTACAAACTAAAGGGTGAAAACTGTCAATTATTAAAGTTGACAAGTCCAGGGACTGTTTTTGTCAATTCTGGAAACTTAGGGATTTAAGTGTAATTATAAGGACCTAAACTACCTTTTTGTAAACTTAAGGGACTAATTTTGTCATTTCCGAAACTAAAGGGTTTAAAATATAAAAGGGTATATTTATAAACCTAGGGACTAAAGTGTAACAACTAGAAACCTAAGGGTGTGTTAGTGAACCAAAGTGAAATAAATAAAACACTTGACAAGTCGGTCGAACATTAAGATATTCGGACATTGAACGGGTTTAATAACAAGTTAATAAATAAGTGTATTTATTAATATAATATTCACGATTCTCGCGAACCACAGTAATTATAAAACAAAAATCTTGGTGCGGACCACCACACAAGTGATCACGGTATATATAAACTTAATGGAATTTTAGTTTAATACAATGAGTCGATAGCTTAAAATGAGTAAACTAAGACTTGACCGAACTTACTTAGGTACTTAAACGGTGTGATCCACTGGTTTACTTGGATATTTATTATCATCAGAGAACTACCGCAAAGGTGATTTCATAGCCCCGATGCTTACAATTATTTAAATGATTTACATCCTTGGGGTTAGAACATGCCCTTTGTTTTTACAAAATTTGACGCAAAGTTACATTTTATTACCATGATTACGTGTTTGCCAAAGTTTACCATAACCCATTAGTCCCATGGATCAATGGAAACTGTAATTGCATAGATGTGATTGGAATTACATTGGTGTGGGCGCGACTATGGTATTGTTAGGATCTATAGGGATAGACGAATCCCCGTTCGTGTGACTAGCCATCACTGGGAACGAACGCATACCATGTCGAAACTTTGGGATGTTGCGGGGTAGCACATCATTCACGGACTCGCTGTTGGCATATATTCTTTGCTTCATATAATGTCGAGCTTCGGTGTCATGAGCTTAAGGAAAACTAACTACTTTTTATGATGTTTTTGGCATTGTTGCTTAACATGCCACTTGGAAATCCTTGCGGTCCTAAGGCTACAATTGATTAACATAAACCTATGAATTCACCAACATTATGTTGACGTTTTAAGCATGTTTTTCAGGTCAATAAGGCACGAGGTGCAATGATACATTGGGAGTCAATAATTGAAGAGTCAACACTTAAGATTTGGGGTCTTATTACACTTTGAGATAAATGAAAAAAACCGGAATCTTTATCATATAATGTTGAACGATTTGGGAATGCCATGAGCTATGAAACAAACAAGTATTTGTTAAATTCCAAAGTAATCTTTTTCAACGACACTTATTAGTCGTTTCAATCATGTGCTAGTGCTATTGACCCAATAATGTAACGCCTTCGGATATTCAACATTCCGCTGCATACTCAGATTTGAGGGTGTTACAAGTATTATTTCTCACTCTTCTCATTATAATATTAAAAATGCTAATTTTCCTACAAAAACATCGTACTAATCTTATTACACTCAAGATCTTGACAAATGTTAAAACTGACGGTTAGAATTAAAAGAAATTATAATTAAAAATATATATATTATATGATGATTGTGTGTGTAGGACAACAAGCAGGATGATTTTATAGAAAACTTTAACAATGCTCTTATAATATTTCTTTTCACCGGATTAATTCTCTTTTATCAAAAACTAATTGTAGTGATCAATTAGTAGTAGTAATAGAAAGGAAATAAGAAAACCTTCATTATAATAAATTAAGTTACGAATGGACTGCATGTGTGTCATAACATAGATTTTGAGATGTCTTTGGAGACTCGAAAAAGGGGTTTATGTAAACACAATTTTTTTCTTAGATTAAAAATCATAGATTTTTGTATACAATGCAGCATCATTCTATAGAAAAAAGGTCATACAAGTAAAAAACGCGTTTTTGAGTGATTAGCTGGGTTGGCATCATCATTGTCAAGTAGACATAGAACATTTTTTTATCACATTTAGGAGAAAATACATATTCAACGGTGGATGTTTAAGTCAAGCATTGTTCTAGACTTCAATTTGTCAATATAGATTCATAAGACATGTTGTTTTCTCGATAGCTTTTTCAATCACGACAAGGACTAATTTTAGTAATATTTTCCGGTTGACCTCAAAATTCTTTCTTCTAAATGGATCAAGGAGATGAACAATTAAACAATAAGTTAAAATGGTGTTTGTGTCATCTTCAAGGAATAAGATCGAGAGTATTAGAATGCTAATAAGGTTTACTTCAACCATTTTGTTTCGACTAGTTATATAATCCCGCGCATACACGAGGCTTTGTCATAAATAATATTACATATGTCATAATATATCGAAATTTTAATTATTTATACATACAAATTGTGTAATATTACTTTTAGTCTTACAATTGGTTAACAATTTAAAATTCTATCTTGTAAATTTATTTCTTGGCATGGTAAAGTTTATACAAGTGCCTATAACATTATGTAAAATCTTTTATATTTATATAATTATAATACCATTGCACGCGTGAGTTTTTACATAATTTTTTGTATCATGTATTAATATTATATGTATAATTTTCTGTTAGACGAATGGTTTGACTTTGTTAATTGGCATGTTGTTAAGGTTGACGTTTAAATTTAACTATTCATATCATGTTAAAAACATAACGAGTGCTTAACAACGCATAATGACATAATGGGCGTTTTAGACATAATGCACATTCCTCTTACATGTCCCACTATACTTCTTATATGGAGGACACTATGGAGCTGGTGGCAGCTTGACCTGCCTATCTTTTTCGCCCGTTCTTTATTAGAGACACGCGTTTAGGGAATTTCGCTAGCCTTGGTTGCCCCAATCTTAACAGAATCTTACATAGTGATATTCATTGTGTGTTATGGGCAATTTAGAAAATGGTGAAATGTCACACCCCAAATATCGCAGCAAATATAACGGAGCATGATTTTCATGGCACAAAGTCACAAGTTATATCGAACGGCCTCTATACGAGTCGCTTGAAAACTACACGTTTGATTACATAAATAAAGTTTTAACAAGGACAAGTTTCAAGAATTCACATCATAAATAAAAGAAGATTTTAGTTCACAATCAAATGTTAAAGTAATGCCAGAAATCTTCGACATGATGACACTGCAAAATGTGACTCTAGTGGGATACTTCAAGTCTATCCAAGATAATACAACTAAGGACCTGAGAATAACATGCTAAAACGGTCAGATAAAGTTTGTGAGTTCATAGGTTTAACGTTAAGTAAAAACTAACGTGTACCACAAGATTTTTGTGACTGTTGTAACACATACAATATCAAGAAAAGTATTACTATTGTACTAAGCACATGACACTGAAGCCTTAACAGTTAGTTGGTTTGTTTCTCCGGTAGGTGCTTTTACCGAGAACACCTAGAATTTCTCAAATCAGATGCGTCTGTTTGACATCCAGTCAAGTAAGCGCAACAAACCCGGACGGGGGTATCTATTCACAACATTCGTGCTTACTATGTAATTAGCGGTTCATGATAGTGGAGACTTAACGATAAGATGGGTAACTTAGGAAATAAGTAAAAGTTGTAAGTACTTGTATCCATAGAAGTAAACGAGCATGTATTCTCACCCCAAAGTAGTTCAGAACGAGTATTAAAACAAGTCAACTAAGAGCTATGAAACTCACCTCACCAAGTAGTGAAAATGAGAATAAAATACGCAAGCTTAAATGAAATGATATGACCTAACCACGACCTAATCAATAAGACGCCTTCGGGTTACAACGATATGTTCTATATGCATATGAGTTTTAGGAAGTTTTATCACCCATATAAACTTGTCTTAGTGTTTTGTAAAGTTTCACAAGTGAAAACATTTAGAAAAAGAAAGAAACATAACTATTCTTGTATAGTTATTAAAACAGTGGCTGCCAGAAAAGTTTACCCGACTTTAAATGACCATAACTCACTCAATTTTCAATATCTTTCAACGAAACGAATTCTCACACTTAGCCCAATGTATTAATTTCCCAACCACTTTAACTACACTCCTTGATTCAAAGTTTAAGACAACCAAACTGCTGTTACAAGCCACGTATGTCAACAACTATAGATGTTCGACATGTTTTCGTATACTTACATTCTTAAAATACCAAACCAACACCATAATTTTATGAAACCTATGTCTAAATCTTTCTAAGACATTCAAAAGTGTTTAGTAAGGTGGTTAAAACTTGCTCACGATAAGACCTATTTTTTGGTCAGTAAACCCTAATTTCATACAAGGTTTAAATCGACTTTTAACACAACAAATCAAGTAGGGTGATATGAAAACAATGTATGACATATTATATAAGAGTAAAATAGGTTTCATGAGACACTTACACAAAATTAGGATGCATATGATGGTCGTGAAGTGCACTAATATCAACCCAAAAGCTTAAAAAACCTTAGAAATGCAATACTAAACCCTATAATACCTTAGCAACCCTTAGTAAACCTTAATCCTTGCTAAAACACCTTAATAAGAGCTCAGATATAAGAGAGTTTGAGTTTGTTTTATGTGTATTGTGTGGGTAACAAATAGGCTCAATATATAACAAGAGTTGAGGAAAGGTCAAAAGGGGCTTTCTACACCTTGTGGTCTTGTTACACTAACATGGTAAAAAGTGTATTGGGGAGGGAAGGGGCTCATGGGGCTGTGGGTTTTGATGGCTACAAGAGAGGGTGATGGTGACCTTGCATGGGACTTTATGGCTTAGCATTGTGTGTAAATGAGAGACAACCAGTGACAGTAAAGTGGTGGTTTTTGACTACCCCATTTGGGAAGGGCTTATTTTAGGAGGGTTAAAAGGATAAAAGTTTTTTTTAAAAGTGTATAAATTTTTAGTATTAGCGTCAAAGGTGTGAGGAAGTTGTATATTGTGCATGCATGCATGCATAAATAATGCAAGAATTCAAACCCACAAAAAATGTGTAAAACCGAATGCATAGATTTAAAATCAAAGCTTAAGGATGCAAATGCTTGCTTTAACGGTAGACCAAACTTATGTCTAGTGACAATAACGTCAAAGACAGTATCGTTATGCACGAAAACCTCAACTGTTATACGTAAAGTCTAATAGTTACTTGTTTAGAATACAACGTTCAAGTTTATGAATAAACGTTAACCTAAAATTATCGGTTGTAATAGTCTCCCCTAGTTAAGAGAATTTCGTCCTGAAATTCATCCTTGGTCTCGGACGGTGAGGTGCTGAGAAAATAGGTTGATATTTGGACCTATTTATATTCACGCTCCTTGGTAAATTCAGAACCTCTCCTTGAATTCCATCAAACCATAACGATCGAAATACGACTTTGTTTCAGCCGTTTAATTCCTCGATCCATAATTTCCACCGGTTCCTCGACGAAGTGTAGTTTGTCATCAATTTGAATTTCCTTTAGTGGAATGCCGAGTGTTTCATTCGATAAGCATTTCTTCATATTCGAGACATGAAATGTGTTATGAACACCACTGAGTTCTTGTGGCAGTTCGAGTCAGTAAGCTACCGGGCCAATTCTAGCTAAAATCTTAAAAGGGTACAATATACCTTGGGTTTAGCTTTCCTTATTTTCCGAAACGAATTACGCCTTTCCATGGCGAGACTTTAAATATAACCTTATTTCCAACCTGAAATCCTAGAGGTTTACGCCTTACATCTGTGTAATTCTTCTAACGATCACGTGTGGCCTGTAGCCTATTCGATATGTACACGAATTTTCTGCAGCTGTTTCAAATTGGATGATCTCATGACCAGTATGCTATCTCCGACCTCGTCCAGCAATAGTTGATCGACATTTTCATCCATAAAGTGTGCCTCTACAGAGTACCTTGATGCTGGAATGGTAATGTTGTTTAAACAATTCGACTAGTGGAAATGGTTATCCCATCATATTCTAAAATCAATCACACTACCCTAACATATCCGCTGATTTTTTGGATATCTTTCACTCTACCACTGTCTGAGTTTTATATTACAATTGCTCATATCTAGACAGGTACCCAACACTCTCTAGAGTGATTGCCAAAATCGAGACGTAAATCGACTATCTCTATCGGAGATAATTGAAACTGGCACTCCATGCCTTGAGAATACTTTCTTCAGATAAATTCTGGTCAACCTCTCCATCTTTTCGGTTTCTTTAATTGGTAGGAAATGTGCAAACTTTGTGAGACAAGCGACTATCACCCAAATCGTGTCACGGTACACCTTGTACCATATAAGTAGTATCTTCAAATCCCGAGGGCAAATACTACGGCTCCTAATTCCAAATAATGGGTCGTATAATTCTTTTCGCTAATTTTGAGTTGACGATATGTGTAGGCTATGACCTTCTCCTTCGGAATTAGTTAACGCCTAGTCCTTTGTGCGAGGCGTCGCAGTAAACCACAAAATTATTGGTTCCTTCTGGTAATGATAAAAATGGCTCACTACAGAGTTTCTGATTCAGCAGTTGAAACGTTGAATCTTGCATTTCTTCCCAATCAAACTTCCGATTCTTCGGATTCAGTTTAGTCAATGGTTTTGGCTATCTTGGAGAAACCTTCTATAAATCGTCTATAATAACCAGCAAGACCTAAAAATTAGCGTATCTCTGTAAGGGTTCTAGGTGTCGCCTAATCTTTGGTAGCTTCAATCTTAGCGGGGTTAACATGCATGCCTTGACTATCAATCACATGCCCAAGAAATTATACTCTTCTGATCCACAAATCACACTTAGAGAACTTGGTGTACAGTTTATCTTTCTTAAGTAGTTCTAAGATTAACTTCAGATGTTCTTCATGTTCTTTTTAAATTTCAGGAATTACCTACTCGATTTACTTCTAAACTTAATCCACGTATTTCACTCTAAACATATAACTTAAGGTTTCACACAACCTTAAATACCATTATAATCTTCCCATTCGTTTAAATTTCATTTCTTACGACGTCCAACTTGTTTCATTTTCCATTCTCTACCCGTACTCATGTCATATCGGATACACATACACCCACTCATTTACAATTCATTATTTACCTAAAGAGACATCCCAATCTATGTAAATAAGGAATTATAAAAATTTCTTTATTTAAATGACGTCCAGTCCATTTAAATAACGAGATTATTGATTATCCTACTTAAGAATTCCCGACACAACACTCATACTCACTTAAACTTTCTATCAGAACCCGTTAGGTTACGGAGTGGCTCAATTGCTGCCAAACTTAAGGGCTGTCTTTTTGGCGACATTATTCCTCAAAATCACAAGGAGTAAAGAAGAATAAGACGTTATAAAGTCGTGTTCCAAAAGTAAGTGTCCAAGGCGGCAAGTTAAAGTCGTGTTTTAATTAACTGGCATGTTTCTAGGTGGTGAATTATGAGGCGACATATGTGTTCCAAAAGTATGGAATGATTGTTCAAACTTAGATTCGGTTAGTAAGATAACATAGGGATATGAAATTTTGTAATGAGTTTTAATATCATATAAAACAATACTATGTAAGGCAAAGAGAAATACTCGAAAGTTGTTTTTTTTTTCACGAACTCCGAGACGAAATATACGAGAATAGTCCCTCGAGTTATTGGTTTGTTTCAGAGTTAGTCTTTAATGGCTAACTTTGCAATGGAACGCTAGCCCAATGACTAATTCCATAAAAAAATTCAGAATCAATTTACGAAAATCGTCCTGTGTGTTATCGGTCCTTTGCAAAGTTAGTCCTTAATGACTAACTTACTACACAATTTACAGAAATAATTCTTGAGGTTATTAGTCCATTGCAAGGTTAGTCCTTAATGACTAACTTTGCAACGGAACGCTAACCCAATGACTATTTCAATAAAAAGTTTCAAACAATTTAGGAAAATAGTCATCGGGATTATCGGTTCTTTGCAAAGTTAATCCTTAATGACTAACTTACTATACTGAAATAGTCCTTGGGTTATCGTTCCATTGCAAAGTTAGTCCTTAACGTAAAACCTCGCGTCCCGCAGTGGAACGCGGGTGAAAAACCTCGTTAATAAGGTTTACATGGACCAAAAATGCTAAGAAAAGCTCTTATAAGGCAAAGATTTCCATTCAGTCCAAACTTTTTGATATCAACAAAATTCTTGACCAAGGCGGTAGTAATGAACAAATTTTATCTGATAGATCTTAGCTGTTGAAAGAACTCAACGACATTAATTTTATTGACTCATTGGAACCGACTTAAAAATCTAAAGTTCGTTGGGCTATAAAAGGTGATGAGAATACAAAGTTCTTTCATGGTATTCTTAAGTGTAAATGTTCTCAGTTAGCTATTCGTGGGACCCTTGTTAATGGCTAGTGGATTGTTGATCCGTTGGCTGTGAAAAGTGAGTTCCTAAAATACTTTTCTACTTAATTATCCTCGTCCATCTCCCCTCGTATTTGCTTCGCTAATAAATTCACTAATAGGTTATCATTGGAGCAACAAGCTGATCTCGAACGAAACGTCTCTAATGAGGAGATAAAGAGTGTAGTTTGGGATTGTGGAACGAAGAAATCCCCTGGTCCCGACGGCTTCACTTTTGAGTTCTTTCGTAGATATTGGAAGCAATTAGAACATGATATTATGGCAGCTGTTGATGCGTATTTTATTTTAAAATATATTTTATTCATGTTTTATATTTATAAAACTCGATTCACCTGACAAACGCACTAACGGGCAGAGAACCTAATCGTGAGTAGTACAGAAATGGTAAATCTGAGGTCGTCTTAAGAGCTAAGTGTTAATTAGTTTTGATTTGAATTGTCATGTTTGAAAATGGTTTGAAGTTGATTTATGAAAATAATAGGAAAGTAAATTGCGAAAATTAAAAGTAATAGAAGATATCAAGGAGAAAAGCATGCTAGCCTAGCCAATTCATTACTACCGTTGTAACTACGTTTTCCTGTGCAATGTTACACCATGGTTTCATTAGTGGTTTCTAAAGTCGACAGACCTGAATAGATATATTTAGTCTGTTCTATAATTCTTGCGATCCCGAATCCCTCGAAAGCCACGAAGGTAGGGCAACCAGGTAATAGTGATTAATCCTAACTATCCCAAGAACTAGTCTAAAAACCTATATAGATTATTAACCCTCTCTGAAAGAGTTTCTGTGCTTTTTAAGTATATTAAGTGATAGAGGCAGTAACTTGGTTAGTTCCTACACTAGGGATAGGCTTCCAAACTACCCTAGTACCCCTGCTAGTCCCATGTTCAATTGGTAATCTTATAACAAGATTAACATGATCTAAACCACTCGCAATACTACCAAAACCCAGGGGTACACGATAGTCAAAGGATATCCAATGAAACCATAATCTAACAGGAACCAAACATTATAACGATAGTAAATTCATGACTAGGCCAACACTTGAAGTGGTTAGCCGCTCATAGCAACAACACAGCAAGAAGTAATAAAGGAAATCTTGAATTGAAAACTCATAATTCTTACAGATGTGGTTTATGAACGATTAAATAGAAAAGTAAGATAAGTGTGATCTCCCTTGGACTTCTAATAGAATTCTTCGAGCTATGGAGGCCTTATTCGCCCCTTGGAACTGTTGTAGATTGGTTGATGCTGAAGTGTCTGAATGAGGCCTCTATTTATAGGTTTCGAATATTTTATGGCGTAACCATATGAGGAGTTACGTCGTAAAGTGCTGACGCATCCTTTCCATATTACAAGCTTAAATATGTTACGGCGTAATCAACTAGGCACGTTACGCCGTAATGCTGACTCGGATGAGTCGTCCTTCCATAATAACACTATTACGGCGTAAAACTTGCGTATGGTTACGCCGTAATGTTGTAAGCTGACGTGTCTTGCTTGATTTATGTTACGGCGTACCATTGTTGTAGGGGTTATGCCGTAAAGTCTCGTAAGAATCCATATTATCTTCATTTTTTCGTCCATTTCCCGTGTTTTTTGTCTCATACTTTTATTTTACCTGAAAACAATGAAATAACCGTAAATGTATCAAATTCAAGTATTTATAAGACAATTGCAAGTATTTTCATAGGGAAATTGACACTAAAAAGTATAAAATATTTGATGTTATCAAATATCTCCCCACTTGACTTCTGTTTGCCCTCAAGTAGACCTGTTAGAATAGTTTATAAAAATATTTCTTTGATTTAATTCAAAGAAATGAATCTATAAAAGACTTATGCTATAATCATCCAAGCCGAACAACTCACGAAAAGGGGATCAAGATTCACTCAACTCTCAACTAGTCTAAGTGTTCATTTTCAGGGTAATCGCTCAACTGTGTTGATAGAAATAATGCCTAAAAACATTATTAATATTTTTCACATCTTTACGTTTTGATAATCACAAAATATAAAAACGTTCAATGTAAAATTAAACGTAAACAAGTAATTAGTAGTAAAATTTCATTTCGAAAATTATATCACTTAAAGGTATGAATAAATAAATGCTTAATCCATTTTATGATCAAAGGAAATTTTTATTCAACCTCACACTTTTATAAAATGTTGTAAACATTTTTATAAACATTACAAAACATTTTCTACAATTAAAAGAAATGTTTTATTCAAAATAAACATTTTGAATTTCAAAATTTCAGACCTAAAACGACTAGAAAAGTTCTAGAAAGTTCCCCTTACACAAAAGACAAACTGGGGAGTGCCTAGTCTAGGGCGGCCCCCTTAAATACACGAGTGGCCCCCTTAATTTTAAGGGGACCGCCCATAGGTAGACGCTCCTCCAGTTTGTCCTATAAATACTGGACTTTTCCCTACTATTTTCTTACCTTTTGCACTCATTTGTTCTGTTCTAAAACAGCCCACACATCTCATTAAAATCCTTTGATCGTCTAGTCATAAAGCTTTGTTTCCAAGTGATCCAAGCTCAATTCCTCGAGTGCAAGAGAAGAATACTTCCATCATCAAGTGAAGAAGTATTACACCTTTGTGTGTTGTTGCAATCTTATTGCATCCATATCATAACTTGTAAATCATTTGTAAATCTTGTAAAGTTGTGTAGTTGTTAGATCTTGGTGATTGTTGTAAGTATAGTT
>BQNB010078851.1:0-26369 GCA_026074375.1 Tanacetum coccineum | reverse complement strand
TGTCTAAGTAGAAAAGCCCATTTGCTTGAGGATAAGCAAATCCCAAGTGTAGAAGTATTTGGTGATGTGTCATTTTATACACTTTTTTGGGGTCGTTTAACCCCTAAAATCGCGTGTTTATGCCCAAAATAGGTACTTAATCGTTCCTTTTTAGGTATTTCGCATTTGGAAGACATTTGGATGAATTATACGTGACTTGGGCTCATTTGGAGAAGAAATGGATGAGATTACAAACCAACACCAAGACTCTTGAAAATTTGTGCTCACAGAGCCCTGGAGACGGCGTCACAATCCATACACGACGCCGTCACAACTCATCAAGTGACGGGGTCACATATTTCAAGACGACGTTAGCCCGCACAGACTCAAACACAGATCTAAAAGATTCATTTTACGACGGCGTCACGATTAAAATGTGACGGCGTCGCGTCGATTTTCTTATATATACAAACCCAAATTTAGGGTTTTGAGTGTGTAACTTTAGAATAAAAAGAGGGTACGAACCCTAGTTCGTTTAGCAGCTATAGGAGATGATTTTAGGGCTTAAAAACCCTATTGTACCCCTTCTAATTCATGTTTTAATCAAGTAAGGTTTACTTAATCATTTATTATGTCTATGTGTTGTGTGATTTATTGCTTTTGCTTTATTCTTAACATGCTCGGCTAAACTTATTATTGTGTTTATTTATGATTGTATGAAACCTAGAATGTAGATCTTAGTGGTGTTGCCTCTTGTGATGGATGTGTACGTTAGGTCTTAGAAAACCAGCTTTCTGTCAATAATCGTTGTTGATATGTCTAGGGAAACGTGATTGCGTAGAAAGGATACCATCGGGTAATAGTCTTCATACTACCTTGCCCCCTAATATGGTTGATCCACTTTTAATGTATTTTACATGCACTTAGTAAACTCCTAGGGGCCGTGTAATAGTCTTCATACTACCTTGCATGTGCGTTGCTCTAGCGGCATACTAAGTATACGGCGGGTTCGTGTAATTCGTTCATGCTTTAGGAAATAATTACATAGATCATCACAAGTGTGACAAGGCAACAACACTAGGAAAAGCAATCTAGGAAGTAATACATGATTAAATAGACACAATCTTTTATCTTATTGTTATCACCATTAGTTTAGATTATTATTTAGTTTAATAGCTAAAACGCTTTCATAAAATACAAAAAGAATCTTCCCTCAACCCTTAGAATTCTGTTAGACCGTGATCAAGCCTTCCCAACCTATTCCTCGAGTGAACGATAAACAACCCCGAGTATTGCCCATACTACACTACAACGATTAGGTGCACCACCTAGGGAGTTGTAAAACTTCTCGTGTAGAAGTCATACGACAACCGCACATCAATTTGCTTGATAAGAGGCATTAGGATTAACCCATGTTTCATACCTGTAATTGTTATGATGGTCACACCGATCATATAACTATCCCACACCCTTGCCAAGCACTCACCTTTAGTGCAGGATACCATAGTACAACCCTTCGAGCCTATCCTTTTTCACGGTTCTCGTCATTTTCTGGTTAATCCGGACTATTAATGAAGAGCATTGTCACCCTTAAACCAATCGTTACACCCAAAAAGCCTTAGCCTACCTTATATGTACTCACCCTTAGTACATTATTGTGATAACCCAAGTTAATTATTTGAGTACACGGTTGCTAAGTCCTTATCCTTGTAAATACAGTTTTGGGATGATTGGGATTCATGGTAGTATTTATTTCGCGAAAGAATGGGGAAGAAAAGTTAAATCAATACCCCCATATGTTTGTCAAATGATTTCCATGTTATTTTGATCCACCTCAAATCGGGTCATTAGTTAGATTGTAAATATCAAGCATGTAAAAGCTCAAGTGTAGGGGTACGTATTATAAACCCCATGTGATGTATTATGTTATTTTAAAATATGAGAAAAGAAAAAGAAAGAGATTGATGTAGAGCTGTGTAGAGTTTGTAGATCTTCATCCGAGTCTTGGCTTAGCAACCAAACCAAAGTGTATTCGTATAAATAATTAGCTAACCTTTCCACCCCAAATTCACCTAAAGTCACCACCCAAATGTATCACATCCATTTCCGTTTCCGTTTCAGTTATATGTTATCTTACACCTACACCCCACAACCCTTTATAAAGACCACTTAGATAGTAATGAATAATACTTGCACCTAGCGGTGGAGGTTTGATCCTTTACCAAGCCTATGGTAATTTATAAGCTATGACAGGTAATGAGTGTGATTTTTGTTTCCCCCATATGTTATAATTTATTATACACCCTGTTAGGAACACAAAAGTGTCGGTCGCTTCCATAGATAACAGTCGTTAGCTCGTTAAGTAATTTTTGGAAACGTACATAGTTAGTTAGCAAAGGCCCATAGATAAACCCATGCAAGCCCAAGCCCACTTGTTCATTGTAAGTATATAAACACCTCTCCATGCTTTGGAGAGGTGGGTTGGTTGTTCATTTTACACACATAATACAAAGTTCCCTTATGTTTACTTTCTCTCTCTAAGTGTTCATCCAACCCACTCTCTCTCTACCCTCACATCTAGTATGTTATTTGATTAGTCTTTAATTGGTATCATGAGCCATGGAGTGGTGTGCTTAGATTTTGTGCTTATTTTTTTTGTTCGTGAGTTTTTCTTCCAAAAAACGCATCATTTTTTCTCTTGTTTTTCTAAGCTTAAATTACACACTAAAAGATCATCTACATAGGTAGCTTTGATCTAGTATCTTTGGATATAAGTGTGTGTGTTTAGATTCATAGAAAAATCTCTTAGTTTTGTGTCTTTTGTGTTCATGAGCTTTATAAAGGTCAAAATCTTGATTTTAATTCTTTCGGCTTAAAAACTTTAAAGTTGTCATTTTTCTTGTCCCTATAGGCTTAGTAACACTTTTGGTACAAAAAAATTCCGAAAACAATCGTCAAAAATGTGTGCTTTTGAGTTTTGAAAAAGTGGGTTTTCGTGCAAACCAATCTAGTCATCTGAGTTGAAACCGATCTAGTCATCTTAGTTGAAACCGATCTAGTCATCTCAGTTGAAACCGATCTAGTCATCTCATAATCGATCTAGTCATCTCAGTTGAAACCGAACTAGTCACTTCTAGTGCAAACCGATCTAGTCATTTCAGTGGAAACTGAACTAGTCACTTCAAGTGCAAACTGATCTAGTCATTTCAGTGGAAACCGAACTAGTCACTTCCAGTGCAAACTGATCTAGTCATCACAGTGGAAACCGAACTAGTCACTTTCTTTGAGAACCAAACTAGTTAATTTCAGTGTGAACCAAACTAGTCAAGTTTAAACGAAACCGAACAACTTAAATTTCTAAATTATACGGTTTATCTATTTGACTTATAAAATCCCGTGAAACATTAACATGTTTTCCCGGTTTTGTCAAGAATTGTAAAATCCCGTGTAGTTTCATTAATTCAAATACTTAAAAGATACCTTAATCAAACACAATTTATTTCTACCACCGTTCGATCCGATAATAATCTTTTAACATACAAATTTCTCAATGACGACTCTTGCAGACAAAGCAATTCTTTCGGGTGCTGACAATCATCCACCCATGTTGGAAAAAGATATGTATGATTCTTGGAAAAATAGAATGGAGCTATATATGATGAATAGACAACATGGAAGAATGATTCTTGAATCCGTTGAAAATGGTCCACTCATTTGGCCTTCAATTGAAGAAAATGGAGTGACAAGACCAAAGAAATATTCTGAGTTATCTGCTACGAAAGCAATTCAAGTTGATTGTGATATCAAGGAAACAAATATCATTCTCCAAGGACTACCACCTGAGGTCTATGCATTGGTTAGCAATCATAAAGTCGCCAAGGAACTTTGGGCAAGAATTCAACTTCTCATGCAAGGAACTTCATTGACGAAACAAGAAAGGGAGTGTAAGCTTTATGATGAATTCGATAAGTTTGCTTATAAGAAGGGGAAAACACTACGTAAGTTCTACTTAAGATTTTCATTGCTACTTAATGACATGAACATCTACAATATGAAACTGGAACAATTTCAAGTGAACACCATGTTTTTGAACACTCTTCCTCCTGAGTGGAGCAAATTTATGACAGATGTCAAACTGGTTCGGGATTTGCATACAACTAACATTGATCAGCTTCATGCTTACTTAGGACAACATGAATTTCATGCAAATAAGGTTCGTTTAATGCATGAACGTAACCCAGATCCGCTTGCTTTGGTTGCAACCCATCAGATGGCCCAATCTCCTTATCAAACTCATCAAAACTCTTACCAAAACACTCAATTTCAACCACAAGTTTCACCATATCAGTCTCCACAGTATGGATCACCTTATCAGTCTCAACAATACTCAACTCATCAATCATCAACACCTCCCTTAATCACTTTATCATCCAATGATTATCAATCATCAGTTCACCACAACGTTTATTCTCCATCATCATCCATCCCTCAATTGAAATATGCTCCCACAGTTAACCAACAATCTAAATTTTCCCAACCAGACTCGGGTCTAATTGTTCCAGTGTTACAGAAAGGTGATGATCCCATTGATGCCATCAATCACATGATGTCTTTCTTGACTGTTGTTGTCACTTCCCGCTACCCCACTACCAATAATCAGCTGAGGAATTCGTCAAACCCTAGGCAACAAGCTACCATTAATAATGGAAGAGTAACCTTACAACCAATTCAGGGGAGACAAACTTCTTTAGCTGCGGGTACTTCAAGGACTTACACTCCAGGAGCAAGTGGAAGCATTTCTGAGAAACAAAGGACTGTTATCTGTTACAACTATAAAGGGGAAGGACACATGTCAAAAAGTGCACTAAACCAAAGAGGAAACGGGATGATTCTTGGTTTAAGGATAAAGTGTTGTTGGTACAAGCTCAAGCAAGTGGCCAAATTCTACATGAGGAGGAACTAGCATTTTTGGCAGATCCAGGAATTCCAGAAGCTCAAGCCACATAGACTGTCTCTACTTATAATGCTGCTTATCAAGCTGATGATTTGGATGCATATAAATCTGATTGTGATGAACTCAACACTGCCAAAGTTGCTCTCATGGAGAATTTAACTCATTATGGTTCAGATGCTCTTACTGAGGTACACAATCATGATAATGTGAATAATAATATGATTAATCAAGTTGTGCAGGTGATGTCGTCTTCTGAACAGTCGGACGTTGTAAACCACTCAAAGACTAAAATAACCAATGATAGCAATATTATTCCTTATTCTCAATATGTGATTGAATCACAATAGGCAGCTATTCAGAATTCTAACTCATCTGCACAACAAGATGAAGTGATATTATCTGTGATTAAACAACTGAAAAGTAGTTAATTGTACCAAGATAAATCTGGAAAATAAAAGTGTCAATGATACTTTAACTGCTGAGCTTGAAAGATATAAGGAACAAGTTAAAGTTTTGAAAGAAGGACTAAATGTTGATTTAAGGAGTAATAATAACGTTTCAGATTCAAGTGCACAGTCTGTAGAGATTGATCGTCTTAAACAAACTCTTTCTGAACATTTAAAAGAAAAGGAATCTTTAATGCAAACAGTTACTCTTCTGAAAAATGATCTTAAGAAAGAAGAATCTAGGAACATCGATAGAGAGATTGCGTTAGAAAAGAAGATCAAACAACTAGATAATATTATTTTTAAAAGAGATCAATCTGCACAAACTGTTCACATGTTGACGAAACCTCGGTTTTTCTATGATCATACCACTAAACAAGCTCTAGGTTTTCAAAATCCTTTCTATCTGAAGAAAGCTCAGCAGTTAGAACCAAAGCTTTATGATGGTAATGTCATTAAGAATACAAGTGCTATTGTGATTCCTGACTCCGAAGAGACCCTAATGCTTGCTGAAGTGAGTCGTTCAAAAATGCTTTTAAAACAACAAGATCCTATGATGTTAGAAAAAGAAAGTTAATACTACACCAGTCGATTATGCTGTCCTTAATCAACTTTCTCAAGATTTTGAAAAATGATTTGTTCCACAAACTGAATTATCTGCTGAACAAGCCTTTTGGTCTCAGAATTCTGTGAATTCTCTAGAACCCACTCTTTCTAGTAGACCCACCAAAGTTGAGGTTCCAAAAGAACTTCCTAAAGTCAGCATGGTTAATACGAGTTTGAAGAAACTTAAATACCATCTTGCTGGTTTTGACGTGGTTGTCAAAGAAAGAACCACACCCACAGCCATCACTGAGGGCTCATGGGGGTTCGAACATACAAAAGCTTGTTTTAGGGATGAAATAATTCCATTTGTAAAAGCTCTGAAGGACTTATTTAATACATTCAATCAATATTTGATTGATGAACTTTCTGAAGTCCAAAATGTCTTTCATCAAATGGAACAGGCTGTGGAACAACATCGTGTTGAGTCAAAAACATTTGAAGTGAAAATGAATCAAGTTTTGAACGAAAATGAACGACTCTTGGAACAAGTCATTAACAAAGATATTGTGAACATAATTATGAATTCTTCTGTGGATAATGTCTCTGTGAATGTGCATGAATGTGAAAAGTGTCTAAAACTTGAGACTGAGCTTCTCAACAAAAAGGATTTCATTGAAAAAGAGATTTACGATAAACTGTTCAAAAGTTTTACCACTCTTGAAAAACATTGCATCTCTTTAGAAGTTGATACTCAACTTAATCAGGAAATTTTTCAAAGGGACAATTCTGTTTCAAATCAAAGTGCTCCAAGTTTTGATCAATTGTTTGAATTAAATGAATTGAAAGCTCAGTCCCAAGAGAAAGACACGGTCATAAAGAAGTTGAAAGAGAGAATTAAATCTCTAAGTGGAAAAATGAATGAGGATAAGATTAAAAAGGACTTAGAGGAGATTGAAACAATAAATATTGAATTGGATCATAGGGTGTCAAAGCTTATTGCTGAGAATGAGCATTTGAAACAGACCTATAAGCAACTTTATGACTCGATTAAACCAGCACGTATTCGATCAAAAGAACAATGTGATGATTTAATTAATCAAGTCAATCTAAAGTCTGTGGAAATCTCTGATTTAAATGCTAGTCTTCAGGAAAAAGTTTTGGTAATTACAGCTCTCAAGGATGATTTAAGGAAACTTAAAGGAAAAGCTCTAGTTGATAATGTTGTTACAAAACACACTATTGATCCAGAGATGCTTAAGATTGATGTGGAACCAATAACCCCTAAATTGTTGAATAAAAAGACAGCTCACTCTGCCTATATTAAGCACACTCAAGAAGAAGCTACAGTTCTTAGGGATCTAGTTGAACATGTTAAATCAAAATATCCACTAGATCATTCCTTAGAATCTGCCTGTAGGTATGCTAAACTAATTCAGGAGTTGCTTACACACATCAGTAAAACCTGCCCGAGTGTCAACAATACTGATGGAAATATGTGGCTGGACCCCAAAGAAAACAGGACGAAAAAGTAAGATTCACTAAGCACATCACATCCTTATGGTGGGGGGAACACAATCACAAAAACACCCTACATCAAACCTAGTTTCTAACAAACCTATGTTGTCTTCTACAGGAGTAAAACAGTCTACTAGTGCTAGCTGATCACGCTTCAGGCAATACAAAGAAAGATAAGATTTGGCAAACACCAAGTAGTACTCAAAAGAATAAAGTAGAAGCCCACCCTAGGAAAGTTGAATCTAGTTTGAAAAATAAAGAAACAGGTTGTTACCCTAAATAACTGCCATATGCAGCATTCCAAGCTAATGCTAATTTCTGAACTTAAATGCTGTTAAGTGTAATGGTTTGCATTCTTTCTGATAATCATGATTTGGTGTATTTCTTGATTTTATCAATAATGTGAATGCTCGTAACTGAATCTAAATCTTTTAAGCAAAGTTCAAAGGAAAAGTTGGAAACCAACATGGAAAGGTTTTTATAAAAATAATGGATACATCAGAGACCTACTGGGTCGACCTTCACTATAGTAGAAATGCATGCCATTAACTAGGATTACCACAACTACTGAAGTACCTCTTAGGTAAACCAACTGCTCTAGAAAATGAAAACCTAAGCCTGTTGTAACATTGGTTTACTCAAGGAAACCTAGGAAATCTAAAACTAATGTTCTTGTTAGTAAATCTAAGGTTCTTAAATCTGTATCTGCTAACAAAAATGAACCCAGTCAATCTTGAGGATCCATAGTTTATGATGTTCCATCTTCCTCTCTTGATGACTACATGTCGTCCAAATTGTTCTCTGGTATTTAGACTCCGGCTGCTCCAAGCATATGATCGAAGATCGCTCTCTCCTCAACTCACCAATTTTTCGACATAAAAATTATAGGTACAGTCAAAATTCATAAATATCACGTGGCAAAGATATTAGGATATGGTGATTATCAGATTGGGAATGTTACGATCTTAAGGGTTTACTATGTGGAAGGACTTGGACACAACTTATTCTCTGTTGGGCAATTTTATGATTCGAACCTTGAAGTTGCTTTTCGTTAACACACTTGCTTCATTCAAAATTTAGAAGGTGTTGATCTATTAATCGGATCTCGAGACAACAATTTGTATACTCTGTCTCTTAGAGATATGATGACATCCTCTCCTATATGTCTCTTGTCAAAAGCCTCAAAGACTAAGTCCTGGCTATGGCACTGATGTCTGTCTCATCTAAACTTTGGTGCAATCAACCATTTAGCTAGACACGGCCTTGTTCGAGGTTTCCCTAAGCTAAAATTTGAAAAGGACCATCTATGTTCTGCTTGTGCAATGGGGAAAAGCAAGAAGAAACCCCATAAACATAAATCTGAAGACACCAACCAAGAAAAACTCTATCTTTTGCACATGGATCTTTGTGGACCAATGCGTGTCACAAGTATTAATGGAAAGAAGTACATCATCGTCATTGTTGATGATTACTCTCGATTTACATGGGTTCAGTGCTTAAGGTCAAAAGATGAAGCTCCAGATTTCATAATCAAGTTTCTTAAGATGATCCAAGTGCGGCTTAAAGTACCTGTCCAATGCATCAGAACAGATAATGGAACTGAATTTGTTAATCAAACTTTGTGTGAATATTATGAGAAAGTTGGTATTTCTCATGAAACATCTGTTGCTCGCTCTCCAAAGCAAAATGTGTCATTGAAAGACGGAATCGTACGCTAATTAAAGCTGCCCGCACAATGTTGATTTATGCAAAAGCTTCGTTATTTTTATGGGTAGAAGCGGTTGCTACCGCATGTTACACCCAAAATCGTTCCATCGTACGTCATCGTTACGGCAAAACACCATATGAGCTTTTACTTGACAACCTCCCGACTTATTATTTTTCCATGTATTTGGTGCACTCTGCTATCTGATAAATAATAGTGAGAACTTGGGTAACTTACAACCAAAAGCTGATATTGGTATTTTCATTGGCTATGCACCCACAAAGAAAGCATTTCAAATTTACAACCGACGTACCAGACGAATCATTAAGACAATTCATGTAGATTTTGATGAGCTGACTGTGAAGGCTTCTGAACACAGCAGTTCAGGACCCGCACTTTATGAAATGACTCCTGCAACAATCAGTTTAGGACTCGTGTCAAACCCTCCTCCTTCAACACCGTTTGTACCACCTTCAAAAATTGATTGGGATCTTTTGTTTCAACTGCTGTTTGATGAATTACTCTCCTCCACCCTGTGTTGATTACCTAGCCCCTAAAGTTGTTGCTCCAATTCATGAAGTAGAAGCTCTAGTTCCTGCTGTATCAACCGGTTCACCTTCTTCAACAAATGTTGACCAAGATGCACCATCACCAAGTAACTCTCAAACAACACCCGAAACTCAACCTCCTGCTATTCCTAACGATGTTGAAGAAGACTATCATGAGATTGAAGTTGCACATATAGATAATGATCCATACTTTGGTATCCCAATTCCAGAAGTTCCTTCTGATCAATCTTCATCATCGGATATTAGTCACATAATTATGTATCCTGTAGGAACCCGTTAACACTTCATAACATACAATCGATCACGAAATAAGAAAAGAGATAAAGAGATGAGTTGTTTTAGAGAGAGAAACTAGAGAGAGGTTAGAGAGAAAAGTGAAAAGATATTTCTTAGATATTTTGAACAACTTACTCTTTTCTAAATAGAAAAGAGTTTATATACCCCGTCGCGTTAAATGACGCGCGAGATATTTAACTAGGACCCGGGCTCGGGTTTTGCTTGGGATTAAACCCGAAACATATACAATATTAGATTAACTATCGAGCCCGATTCCCGATATTATACTATTACAACATTAACTAATTAAATGACCGAGACTCGTACACGTAATGAACGAACTTCCAGTTCGGCTTAATATTTTGAGGCTAACAGTTAAGTTGCATTGTTTCTTTGATTTTTCTTGCATTCTTTATTAGGTTTTAGACTTTTCCTGAATTTTCCAAAATTTTCCATTTATTTTACAATTTTCTAGGATGTTTCGAAAGTTAAAATTTTAAAAAATCCATAAAAAATAGAAAAAGTTTCAGAAAATTACAAAAAAATAGTTTTTAGTTTTATAAAAATTAGCTTTAGTTTTACATTAAGAAAAATCATTTTCAACCTTTTAGATTTTAATTTTCATTTTTGAGCTTTTATTTTTAATTTTAAAAATAGGATTTTAATTTTAAAAATAGTTAAAAATAGTTTTCTGAGTTTTTATGTTATTTTAGACTTTTCTAAGTTTAAAGATTTATTTTTAGCTCAAATTTTTTGAGACAATTTTTAGGACTTAATTTGCTATTTTTTAGGATTTAATTAGATTAAAATAGTTTTTAATTCATAATAAATTCAAAAATAATCAAAAAAATATTTTTCTTTTTCTTAAAATTTTCTTTTACCCTATTTTAGGTTTAGAAATTTAGTTTGCATTTTTAGGAGCTAATTTTAGTGTATTTGCTTATTTGTCGCGTTTTATTTGTTTCCCGTTAATTATTTAAGTGTTTAATTGCTTTTAATTGTTCATTTTAATTGTTGCTTTTATTTAGTAGTTATAGATACTCAAAAATATCTTTTCTCTCATTCAAATCATAATCCGAGCTAAAACGTGGTTTCAATTTCGCAAGTCGTTGGGGAAACGACCCGGGTGATCATTCTTCCCGGTTAAATATACGTATTATATATTATATATATCTTTTAGAGTGAGCTTTTCTTAAGGGAGACTTTAGGAAAGTTCTTAATTGCTCTTTTAATAAATATTATTATATATTTTTGCGTATATAACATTTCAAGAATAAGCAATTCTCTTTAATCATTTTAAAGAAGAACAAGCATTATACTTGTGATATCATTCTTATTACGTGCCTTCGTCCTCGAAAGTTTCATTTTGTTAAATAATTTCAAAAATCCAAAAAAAAAAAATTAAAAAAATTAAAGTAAAAAATATTATTCTTTTTTCATTTTAGTATAGTTATCATAAAAAAATCAAAAAAATATATACTATAAAAAAATTTCCCTTAAAAAAAAGAAATAAATACACAAATTTGTTAAACGAATAATACCAACATATAATACCTCACTCTCAATTGAGTATTGTCGTAAATATGTTCCAGTGAACTTGAAAAGTTCCCAAATCGAACCGAAAGATTTTAAAAACTTGACCATTATGTGTCATTTACGAGGTACGGCTCATCTTAAAAAGCAATTTTTAAGAGTTACCGTGAAGTAAGTTGATTATTTGGTTTAATTTGTCTTCCGTGTATACGTTTAAAATAGATTGTTAAAAAAAATCAAAAAATCAAAAATATATTAATTTTTGTTTCTTTTTAATTTCTTTTTTTTTATTTTTAGTGCATGCGCACAATAATCGTTTCTCACAAGCTAAAAATCGAAATCGACGACATACAACAAAAACACCATAACACCTGGTTAATTTAAGGGAACCCGAGTTTTCCATGGCCGACAATCGTACCAGGGCTCAAATGCTACAAGCTCCCAACGAGTGATACGAAGATGCAATTGTTGTATCCACCGATAAATGCAAAGACAATTTTGAACTCAAATAAACATTGATTAATCTTGTTCAAAAGTAATAAATTTACGGTAGGCAAACCCATATAATCATCTTCGATTTTTCAACAAGGATACATTCTACGATTTAGACATCCGGACATTCCGAATACGTCGATTAAGCTTTGCTTTTTTTTTCCCCTTCTCGATCTCGAAGGTGAAGCCGACTTGGCTTGATAAAGAACCACCTCGAATCGATTCTAACGTGGGATGATCTTGTCTTGAAATTCATAAACCAATTCTTTCCACCTTCGAAAACAACTTACCTTCGAAATGAAATCACTAACTTTCCTTGCAAAAACAAATGAAAAACTTTCAACGTAGCCATAGGAAGCGTTTCAAAGATTTTTCATCAATGTCCTCATCATGGTTTCATCTCGGAATTACATTCAACTTGATAACGTTCTACAACTTCTTGAATACCATGATCAAGATGCTTTAGATTCCGTCCGCGGGAGGAAATTTCTAGATTAAGAATGCCTCGTGATGGTTTTTAGGCACATTATTGAGAGTAAATCCAAGGTTCGTTATTAAAGAAGTCGTGCAATTAAACCAAGAGTGAGTACGAATGCTCCTCTTCCTACTTATACACCTATCCTAATTCTTTTGAATTTCAACAACTCACCGCTTCTCTTGAAGACAAAATGGATTATTCGAATAAGCTCGATTAGACGAAGATGATTAGTGAAAAGAAATGTTACGACTGAGCCTGCTACCAGTCAAGCAGTCGAGGAAGTTTGTGTTAGCTATTGTGTGGTATCAAACCCTGAGATTACAACAATTTGTCCCTTAATAAGGGGGTGAAGATTAGGGTGTGGGGAGCCCGTGGTAAGTCATGATGGGAGGACATTCGCTGATAGATTCCAACCGGAGACGGGCGAGGGGGGCGGGGGCAGCGTTGGCAACCTTATGTTGGTGCTCACATAGTGAGGACATAGATATGCAGCTCCAGTAATGATAGGGGAGTGTGCAACAATCAGCATTAGGACCGGGGGGTACGTGGGAGTCGGATGGGGGGGGGGGGTCTTGGGTTACGGCGGATGGTGGAGGGGTGTTTGTGGTGCGTGAGTACTTAGACTACACACAACTCTATACAAACCATGATTAACTGCCATAGTATACCGCTGCGGTCGACATCTACAATGTGGAAAAAGTCGCAACACGCCGTTACACTACCAGCAGGAACAAACAATTTCAATTCGAATCAAAACCGCGTGGAGCAATTTCCAACCCAAAGCACCATCAAAAACAATCAAGGAGCAGTTTATCAAACCCCACCAACCAACCACCAACAATCAACCTTTGGTTAATCAAGGTTACCTCCCGTTTTCAACACAAATTCAAGAGGTGTTTCTTCTAAAACAATTTTGAAAGGTATGCACTAAGGCTGAATGATTGCCGAAAATAATTAATTAACAATGAAGTTTAGACAATTTTCAAAGAACCAAAATGTTTCAAGAAGTGTTATAATGAATCTCAAAATAATCAAGAATTATTTTTCAAAACATGATCTAAGTTTTTATGCAAAACGTATGCGAAACCAACCAAGCTTCAAGTTCGAGTTCTATGTCCCAAGCAATAAACCATTCCAAACCCTAGGAAACGAAGCCAAGCAATTACCACAAGAAGTGGTGTCCCTCATTGATGACCTTCTAATTCTCCAACCAACCGCCCGGTTGGTGGAAAGGAACCCCGAGGTGACAAAACATAACGGGACTACCTAGCTCCGAATACATCCAACAGTCCTTTGTCCAAGATCAAAAACCAAGACAAAGAACCAATCAAGAGCCGAGCGAGAGTGAGAGCGCGAGACAAAAAACCAAGACTAGTTTGCATTACCCTTCAAGACTTGCAAAAGAGAAACTCCGTGGAAAGGACGATATCCTAGCTTCCAAGTTTATGGAAATTTTCTGTAATCTTCATTTTGAGCTAAGTTTCGCGGACTCTCTCATTCATATGTCTAAGTTTGCTCCGATGTTCAAAAAGATGCTTAATAACAAAGACAAGTTAAATTAATCGAGTAACCAAGACAAACCTTTGAATGAAAATTTGTAAGTGCGGTTGTTACTCCTCAAAAATGCTTCCCTGAGAAGCTAGTGACCCCGGTCGAGTTTCTATTCCATGTGATTTTTGAGTTTGATAATTGCTTAGTCCCTAAAGAACGATTAAGGTGCTGCAGCTTTAATCTCATGCCTCTTTCCATTTGAAAAAGCTTTGGACTTTCTCCCGGGCCTAAATGATACTAGAATGTGGTGTTAGAAATACTGACCATAACAAATTCCCAAACCAAACCGTTGTAGCCAGAATGTTTTTGTCAGGTAAGGAAAGTTCTACTTTCCAGCCGATTTTGTTGTTCTTCGATATCATAGCCGTCCTCGAGTACCATTGAATACTCGTGAGACCTTTGTCTAGGACGCTCATGCTTAATAGATGCGTATGAAGGAAATATAAAACCCATAGAAGCTGAATGATCAATCTTTTGGAGCGCGCGAGCGCGATGTGGTTGATAGCGAGGGCGCGCGCGCCTTCTATTTTCGTACAACTATCTCAATCATTGAAGAAAGTAGGATCTTATCGATGTTATGTGTGAAGAATACTCACAAGAAGTATAGGATTTTCCTACAATAATTGCCTAGGCAATCCTTCTCCCGGATACATCCGATTGTTTCAATACTTCTCACGACTCTCACTCCTTTCAGGGATAGTGATTTCTACTTTTGGAAGAAGCTTATACTTTCCCCTTTGGTCTAAGCTGATGATCCCAACTTCCTCGGAAGTTGATGAGCTTATATGACCAGATGGGGACATTCTCCTTCCTCGAATCTCTTCATCAATAGTGGACTTCGCCGTCACTGATCAAGGAAATTACTTTACCAGAAATCCAGAAAGAGCTTAAAGTTTGACACACACACCGCCGAATCTTCAATCAATGAACCTCCCTAGGTTAAACTTAAGGATTACACCTCTTCTCGAATACGCATTTATAGTACATAAAATAACAACAAGTTTCACACTGTCATAAATTGCCAAAAGAAATAGAGTGCTGATGAGACAAACCGCTCTCATAAAGGTTCTGAAAGAATCGCTGAAAGGGCAGAGCGCGAATTTTTATTTACTTGGAAGCACACCGGAGCGATAAAGGGGGGTATAAAGAGCCGCGGAATTTGTTCTCCATAAGGAATGCTAATGAGGTAGGATTTACGAGGACCAGACGTCCAACACAGAGAAGGGTTAATCAAAGAAAGATCCATGATGTCCATTAAGAAAGATGGTTTAAAAACTTCTTGACTTCTGGATTGATTACCCAATCTCGGATAGTCCTTTTGTGGGTGGAGCCAGTACACTGTGTACCAAAGAAAGGAGGAATGACCGTAGTAAACCAATGATGAAAACGAAATTAGTGCGAAGACGACTTGTAATGGGATGGAGGAGTAATGCATATAGGAATATCGCAAATTGAACGAAGCTACAAGAAAAGACCATTTCCTCCCTTTGCCATTCATGATCAAATGCCTTGAGAGCCTCGCAAGGAATGAATTCTATTGTTTCCCCCCACTCGACGGTCTTCTCGGGTTATTTCAAAAATTCCAATTGATCGCCAAAAGACCAAGAAAAGACACATTCACCTGCCCATCTACCGGAACATTTGCTTACCGATCGCATGCCTTTTTGGTTTAAGCAATGCACCAGCACGGTTCAGAGGTGTATAAATGGTAAATCTTCCATGACATGATTTGAAAAGACAATGAAGTCCATCATATGATTTCTGGATTTTTGGAAATTTCTTTTTCTAAACTTTACGTGCCTCACACAATCTCGATAATAATCATAAACAGTGTGAAGGAGCGCGGCAGCGCGTGAGAGGAGAGCTTTAAATTGAGGGAAAGAAGTGGCGTCCATTTAGCTAGGTTAAAGAAGGTATCGTATTAGAAACATAGATCTCGACGAAAAGGAATTGAAGTCGATAAAGCCAAGATCGATGTGATTTCTAAGCTACCTTACCCAACCACCGTCAAGAGTATTCAAAGTTTTCTCGGGCAATGCTGGGTTTTTACCGCGGGTATATTCATCAAGATTTTCAAATATTTCTCGACCAATGACCCACCTTCTTGAGAAAAACCACCCCATTTATCCTTTTTAGAAAGAATGGCATTCAAGCCTTCAGACTCTAAAATAGAAATAACCGAAGCTCCAACTCTCGATTGCTCACCAAATTGGGACCAACCTTTGAACTCATGTGCGATGCAAAGAGATTATGCAATAGGTGCGGTTCCTAGGGCAAATGGATGAGAATGCATTTTTAGACCAATTCAGAAGCGCGAGCAAAACGATGACCGTTAAGCAGAAACAATATTGCACAACAACGAAAAAGAGATGCTTGCATTAAGTTATACGCTATTATGAGAAATTTCAAACATATCTTATCATAAATAAAAGTTTTTGTTTACAGACGGACCATTCCCCTTAAACTACCTCACTCTTCAACAAGAAAGATGCCAAAGCAAGATTGCTTAGATGGGTTTTACTTCTCCAAGAATTCAATATTTTAGTGATTGATACCAAAGGAGCTGAAAACTATGCAGCCGATCACCTCTCTCGTCTTGAAAACCCGTATGAGAATGTTTTTGATCCTAAGGAGATATAAGCGCAACCTTTCCTCTTGAGACATTGATATCGATGACTTCTCCTGATAACCAAAGTACTCTCTTACTTCCGTGGTTTAAACCGATATAGCAATTTACCACCGCGGGAATTTTTCCTTATCAAAGGAATGTCACCACAACAAAAGAGAAAGTATTTTTCCAAAGATGTAAAGCATACTTTTTGGGATGATCCCTATCTCCCATTCGAATATGTGTGATCAAAATCAGTCATAGGGTGTTATAATTGGTCCAAGAAGCTCTTGAAATCCTCAAAGCTAGTCATGATGGACCCACCGTGGGCCATCATAGGTGCCAACACATCACCCGCATCGTGAAGTATTTGATGCTAAGGTTATCTTTTGTGGCTACATTTCAAGATGCTCATTCAATGATCAAAATCCTTGTGATGGCATGTCAAAGATAAGAGCAAAATTTCACATCGAGATGAGTGTGCCGTCAAACTGCTATCTAAGTTTGTGAAATTTTCGATGTATGGGGCATTGATTTTAATGGGAACCTTTTCCATCATCGATGAGGAAACAAATTACATACTTGTAGCCGTTGATTTATCTTTCAAAAATGGGTATTGAAGCCAAGGCGCTCCCCACCATGATGCTAGAGTAGTTGTCAAAATTTTGAAATCCCTTTTCTCCCGATTCGGTGCACCGAGAGCTATCATAAGCGATCGTGGGACCCATTTCTGTAACGACAAATTTGGAGTCACACATCGTCTTTCTACCGCTTACCACCCTCAAACTAGTGTCAATTCGAGGTGATTGAATCGTGGACAGTAAAAGAATTTTTAAAAATAACAGTAGGAGAAAAACCGTGCCTCGTGGTCCTACAAATTAGACGATGCATTATGGGCATTTAGGACCGCTTACAAGACTTCGATTGGATGAACGCCCTGCAAGCTAGTTTATGGAAAATCATGTCACTTACCGGTTGAACTAGAACACAAGGCATATTAGGCTCTTAAGCATGCCAATTTCGATATCAAAACCGCGGGTGATTACCGAAAGCTCCAGCTTAATGAACTTCATGAGCTCCGTGATCAAGCTTACGAAAATTCTTTAATCTACAAGGAGAAAACTAAAGAATTACATGACCTAAAAGATCTAAAACCCGCGTTTTTTAACTTCTCATGAGTGATCGAGTCCTCCTCTTTAACTCCCAGTTAAGAATCTATTCTCCAGTAACACTTAAGTCCTGTTGGTCCTGTCCTTTAACTATAACTGAAGTTTTTTCCATAATGGCACTGTCAAATTATCACCACCCAATAAGGCTCAAATTTCAAAGTGAATTGCCACCAAAACCCGTCTCAAACATATATTTTGGGAGGGGATATGCCACCAATGGTTATATCCCGATCTCCAAACTTTCCCTACTGCCAAATGAAATGCAGGATCGAAGTCGAGCTTGTCGACTCGTGAACCAAAAACAAAAACCGCTTTGTGGAGTTCACCCCATGCTTATCCTTTTCCTATACTCTTTACTATTTTCTAAAAATGTGTTGTGATGTGGAGGCAAGCCTTTTCCGTCTTTCGTTTTTGTTGTTCTTTCTTGTGATTTTTGTAGGATTGAACCAACAATTTTTAAAGCCTCTCGTGTTCGGTATTGTGTCCCTGTTCACTCGAGCTTCCTATCCTTTGTTTGAATTTAGTTTGGGGAAAAAAAAAATGATTAAATCCCGTCGAGCGGATCGCGAGAGAGCGCAGCTTATTGATTCACGTTTATCTTTGCATAATTCATAAACGGCTTAAATTTTCATAGAGACCCGCCTTTAAACATTGAGGACAATGTTTTGTTTTAGTTTGGAGAGGGAATCTATCAATTTGATGTTATTTGCTTATTGTTTTGTTTTCACGTACCGTTTTTTCCCACAAAAATTACAAAAATTTTAAAATTTTTAAGTTTTTACTCTATTTATATATATATATATTAATATATAATAAGTGTTAAGACAACAAATGAGGTTTTTTTTCCTTTTCCGTTTGTGAAAGAAAAAGTAATTTTTTACCCCGATCGAAACGTGTAAGTTCTAGCTTTTTCCCTTAACAATTAATGATATAGGTTTGTGCACAGTCTCATGTATATTTAAAACATGCTAGCCTTGAAATCATTAGTAAAAAAGACTTGTGCCTAATCTCAAGTCATTGGAAATATGCCATTGGATTTTATATAGGCAAACTAGTCAGCAATCTCTTTATAGAAGAATTTAAATTGCAAAGAATTAAGAGATGATAGTGATGAGTTAGAATTAGGAATGCTAAACATAAGTTTATTTGGAAAACGAAAAGCTTATAAGAATAATAACTTGTGGTTTTTCTTCCCCTAAGTTCTTAAAATGATTAATCCATATGACGTGTCTCTTTAATTTTTTACAAATTGGAGTTAATACTCTTAAAAGGTGCTAATCAACATATTCAGGAGAAAAAGCATTAACGGTGAAAATAATCTAATCATTTGTAAATAAGAATTTTGTTCAAGCTTAAACTTTGAATTTCTAAAACGAAATTTTTCTATTGCAAAAAAAGTATAAAAAAAAATGAATAGAACAAATAAAGAAATAATAAAATATATATATATAAATAAATATATATATATGTATTTATATATATATATAGTAGGGTGAATAAAAAGGAGTGCAATTTATAAATCATTAGTGTTAATAATAAATAACAAACTACCATCGCAATAAAGTACATGGGCATTTGTCAGTTCGTTTCCCTGATGAGTGACATCGAAAGAAAGGGGGTGGATGATAGATATTTAGGGTCAGTATCATAATAAGTCACGGGCTTCTTGTCGAGCTGTGGCCGATTGTAGACGTCGAAAGAAAATTGATACCAGGTTTCCTGAGCTAATAATGAATAGTTAAGTTGCAAGTTTAGTAAATAAAGTAGAAAAAGTTTTTCCCTTTTCTAAAACCAAAGTATTCTTTTTGGAACCAACGTTTGGGAAAATGTCTTCAAGGCTTTTACATCGGACGTTCAAGGCGTTTCAGATATTATTCCTCCGAGATGGGGGTATCTCAAAAACCTTAGCACATACCCGATTGACGTGGGATGTTTAGAACGAAAAGTCATTTATTGGACAAGTGAACCAACGACTGTCTTAGCTCAGGATGTTTTGTTTGGCTTTGAGTTTTGAACTTTAACTAATGATTAACCCATATTAGCCAAAAAGGCCCATGTGTGAGCGCGCGGCTTGGTCGGGTATTTTTCAACTATCTAAATATGTGGATACACACACACGGTTTAAATAAATTTGAACACACACACTTAAATATATGATTATTGTCGGGAAGAGAAATCACAGAGTTGTAATTATAAGTGAGTTTAGCATCATAGCTCGTACTTAACAGTGATCTTATTTTTAACTTAGTAGAGAAAAGTGAAAAAAATCGAGGATGATGAATTATCTTTTAAGACACTTTTCAAGTGCTTTTTTTGTTCTATGATCCAAAAAAAGTTACCAAAACAAAAGGTTATGAAACAATACATTATGTCACACAGAATAAGTTGTAGTTAGGAAGTTAAATATAATAAAATCATAAACAATAAAAAAATCATGAAAAAGGGAAATCAGGTGTTTTTAATATACATGTGATCTCTTATAGCACTCTCAACAAAAATCTATGCAACTTTTCAAAGGTTTGAGGTTTTGGGAAGGTAAAGGAGTATTTGGTTTATAAGGCATGTAATATTGCGTGAGGACACGCAATCGTTTAGTTTGGGGAATTTTGATAAGTGTAAAATACACATATCTGTTTATACCAAAAATGACCTTAAATGACCCAAAACAGACTAAAAATGGCAAAAATATGCTTGTTTTTGTGTTTTTGTGGGAGTGAGTATCGGCGTGAGTGAGCGCGGATAAATAAAAAATCACAAGAAAACCATCAAAAACGGGCCAACACGGATCGACGGGGGAAGAACGAAGAGTGTGCAAGATCCGGAACCAAAGTCCAGAAAAGTCAACCCTTGGTCAACTCCAAAGTCAACACTAGAAGAATCAAAGTTACAAAACTAGTCCCTTAAGTTTCTAGAAACTTCACAAATGGTCCTCACGTCTAAAAGTGGGCCATTATCCCTAAAAAACCTCACCAGATTAAAGCCCAAAACTAAAGAGCCCATTTACTAGGCCCATTTCCTTTTATTAAAACCTACAGGGACAATTTTGTCATTTCTGAAAGTCCCTTTACACTAAGCTTTTATTAAAACAAAGAGAAGGACTAACGTTGACAAAAGGCCAAAGTTTAAAAGTTTTTACCCGTTTTCAGTTATAAAAAAGGCGCCAAGCTTTGTTACTATTCATCATCTCTCCCAAATCACCACTCAGTCAAAACGAAGGGGCTTTTCACAATTGAAGGTTAATTTAGACTATTCAAGTGAAGAACATCAAGATGGCAAGACAGGTTAGTCAAATAATAGCCACCCTCATTGGCTCACAATGCCCGTGGACTCAAGAAGCACAAGAGATGATGATTTTTTACACTAGATATACTCAAAATAACTACACAAGGACGTCCACAGTATCAAAGGATTGGCCAACTTGCCATCCCGTGTGACCTAGCAAGTGATTCACGACACTAATCTATTTTCTCCTATGATTGGTGTTAATGTATGGTCATGATTGATGGGAGCTCTGGGCAGCAAGGCCAAGGCCTAAAAGGTTCAATGAGAGGCTATAAAAGTCACTCCCTCTCACACACACAGGAGTAGTTTTTAGTTTTTTTTAGAATTTTAGCTTAATTTTCTAGCTTATGTAATTTACTTTTAAAGCTTTTTGTAATTTTCCTTTCAAGTTATGTAATCAAGTTTTATATTAATGAAATTCAGTTTTAATCTTAAATAATCTGTCAAAATGATAAGCTAATGTTCATAAGCTACTCAATAAGCTCTCTTAGTCTCTAAGCTAAGATAGAGCTTAATTCAGTCATAATATCTACTTAAATCACTAAAAACCAGCTTAAAACCTTAACTACTTTGGACTTAAAAGCTTTTGGAAGGTGAGCCAATCATGGAAGGGCTCACATGGACTTTACTAGCTTATCCAATAGGATAAGCTAGAGCTTGTAGATGCTCATTTCAGTTTAAGCTTCTGTTTAGCTGAAGCATCTTGTAAGTTCTCCTTAAATTTCCTTGTCATTTTAATTTCTAAGCTTAATATTAACTAATTGCTTAATTAGCTTTGCTAAACTGCTTATTAGTTGCTTGATTTAGCTATTTTGCGTTTCATTTGCTTATTGATTATGTCCTTTCATCTTCTTTTAGTTTTGTAGCTAGATAATAGCTTACTATATAATCTGTCATAACAATCATAAAAACTAAAAAATAGCATTAGTTGTAGATCTTTGAATTTAGCTTAATTAATTGTGGATTTAGGTTTGTTAAGCTTGTTTTAAGCTAATTAATGTCTGGAAATAAGGATTAGCTATTTAGATTATCATTTCATAAACTTAAGTGAAAACTGTTATAATTAAGGGAGTGTTTGGTTTAGTAGAGTTTGACTTCTTAAAGTCAAACTTAAAGTGCAATCATTTGAGATAGTTTCAAATTCACTATTCAAACTAGTAGTTGAAATAGTTTTCATAAGTTTAGGTTTTTCAAAATTTAATAAGAGTTATGAGCATATTGTTACTGGCTGTGCACCAGGTGACTATTTTCCCTTTATTTCTAGCTTGTGAAAATTTTAATCATAGCCCCGATTTTAAATATATTGTTTTGTTCTTTCATTGTGTTTAGATACATCCATTTAGTGTGTCTAGTGCAGAGGAAAGCACCAAGGTATCCTGCATTAGGGTTTTGCCCTTGGCATTATGCACTAGTTGGATACAACAAGCAATCCTTTTAGCCTAATTTCACTAATTGTTTGTAGAATCATTCGCTTAAACTCAAATAGCTTTATAAGTTTAAAATATAGCTTAGCATAAGAATAAGATTTATTTTCATTTTTCTATCAAATTCACTTCTGATAATCTAGTTTTAAAAAGTTCAAAAAAATCTCTTAAATACCAAAAAAGAAAGTAATTAAGTTTAGCCTATAATTTTTAGATTTAAGTTGTAGCATCTGAGTTTTCTTAATTAAATTTATATCTTAAAGGATTGATTGTTTAGAGTTTTCAAAGCTTAGCCTTTGAAATAAGCTTAATAAGCTTTCCAGCTTAAGGTTCGTTGAGCTTTTTGAGTTTGTTTCATGAGTTAGCCTGTTTTAATCCTCAAATTTCAGATTTCGCATTAGTGTTTTTCTTATTTATCTAGCTTGTTTAGAATAAGCTACCTTAACATCTTAAGGATCCTAAAATCAGTTTTTGCTTTACTTTGAGCTTATATTGAAGATTTGTGCAAGCTTTTTAGTGTAGTTAATCAAAAGTAAGCTCAAAAGCCTCACTTTCTTCTGTAAAACATAATTTCAAAAGCTCATAGAGACCTTAATTCTGGTTTTTAGCTTAAGTTGTTTTTATAAAAGTGCTTAAAAAATGTGTCTTTCATTTTAAATCATTTGGTATTTGAAAAATATAAAAAAAAATAAAAAAATGCAAAAAAGGGGTGTTAGCCAACCTCGAAGCCCCACTTGACCTCCCTCTTACAACACTAACGTTTTAACACTTGTGCTACAATAGCTCATCCGTGAGCCATTGTACACTTTAATCCTTTATCCTTTCTTTTGGCCTTAAACCCATAAGCAATTCGTAGCTTTTCCAGCTTATTTTAGGGCTTTTGTGTTTAGCTTTTTCATAGTTATTATTTTTCTTTAGTTCTTGTTAGCATTTAGGATTTTCCCTGAATTTTTGAGAATTTTTCATTTAGTAGATTAATTTTAATAATTTTTCTTAGGATTTAATTTTCGAAGAGTCATAAAAATAGAAAAAAGTCTTATAAAAATTCAAAAAAATAGTTTTTAGCATTAGATTAAATACTTTTAGGTTTACATTCAGAAAAATCATTTTCAACACTTTTAGATTATAGATTTTTCATTTTAAAAGCCTTTATTTAAATTTTTAAAAATAAGGATTTAATTTTAAAAAATAGTTAAAAAATAGTTTTCTGAGTTTTTATGTTATTTTAGATTTTTCAAAGTTTAAAAAATCACTTTCTTAATTTTTAGGACTTAATCTCCTAGTTCTTAGGATTTAATAGTTAAAATTAGTTTTTAATTCATAAAAAATTCAAAAAAAATCAAAAAAAAATATTTTTGCTTTTTCTAAAATTTTATTTTGTCCTAATTTAGGTTTAGGAATTTAGTTTGCATTTTTAGGAGTTAATTTTAGTGGTATTTATTTAATTGTCGCGTTTTATTTGTTTTCCCATTAATTGTTTAAGGTTTAATTAGCTTTTAATTTGTTCATTTTAATTGTTGCTTTTTATTTAGGGTGTGGAAGATAAACGATACCTCAAAAATAACTTATCATCACATTCAAATCAGAATCCAAGACTCAAGCAAGGTTTAAATTTCACAAGACGTTGGAGAAACGACCCCTGGTGATCATTTCTTCCCGGTTAAATATACGTATTATTTAATATAAATATCATTTAGAGTGAGCTTTTCTTTAAGGGAGACATTTGGAAAGTTCATTAATTGCTCTTTTGGAAAATAATTCAATATTTTTAAAGTATTAAAAACAACAATCACCGATCTAGTATTTCTAGTGTAAACCGATCTAGTCTTCCACGTATGTGAACCGAACTAGTTTGTTACAGAGTGAACCGATCTAGTTGACTGCAGTGTGAACCGATCTAGTTGTTACAGTGTGAACCGATCTAGTTTGTTACAGTGTGAACCGATCTAGTTTGTTACAGTGTGAACCGATCTAGTTTGTTACAGTGTGAACCGAACTAGTTTATTCCAGTGTGAACCGAACTAGTTATATCCAGTGTGAACCGAACTAGTTTATTCCAGTGTGAACCGAACTAGTTTATTCCAGTGTAAACCAAACTAGTTATTTCTAGTGTGAACCGAACCAGTCAAGTTTAATCAAAACCAAATAACTCAAATTTCTATATTACATGGTTTATCTTTTTGACTTATAAAATCCCGTGAAACATTAACTTGTTTTCCCGGTTTTGTCAAGAATTGTAAAATCTCGTGTAGTTTCAAGAATTCAAATACTTAAAAGACACCTTAATCAAACACAATTTCTTTCTACTATCGTTTGATCTGATAATAATCCTTTAACATACAAATTTCTCAATGACGACTCTTGCTGACAAAGTAATTCTTTCGGGTGCTGACAATCGTCCAACCATGTTGGAAAAAGATATGTATGATTCTTGAAAAAGCATAATGGAGCTATATATGATAAATAGACAACATGGAAGAATGATTCTTGAATTCGTTGAAAATGGTCTACTCATCTGGCCTTCAATTGAAGAAAATGGAGTAACAAGACCAATGAAATATTCTGAGTTATCTGCTACAGAAGTAATTCAAGCTGATTATGATATCAAGGCAACAAATATCATTTTCCAAGGACTATCAACCTGAGTCCTATGCATTGGTTTAGCAAACATAACGTCGCACAAGGAACTATGGCAAGAAATCAACTTCTCAATGCCAGGAACGTCATTGACAAAATTCAAAACAGAAAGAGAGTGTAAACTTTATGAAGAATTCGATAAGTTGCTTTAATAAAAATGGAAACACACTGAGTTCTACTTTGAGATTTTTCATTGCTACATAATGAATGAACATCTACAATAAGACACTGGAACAATTTCAAGTGTAACACCACGTTTTTGAACACTCTTCCTACCTGAGTGGAGCAAATTTGTGACATATGTGACAAACTGGTTCGGGTATTTGCATACAACTAACGATTGATCATGCAACAATTTCAAGTAAACACCATGTTTTTAAACACTCTTCCTCTTGAGTGGAGAAAAATTTATGACTGATGTCAAACTGGTTCAGGATTTGCATACAACTAACGTTGATCAGCTTCATGCTTACTTGGGACAACATGAATTTCATGCAAATGAGGTTCGTTTAATGCATGAACGCAACTCAGATCCGCTTGCTTTGGTTGTAACCCATCAGATGACCTAGTCTCCTTATCAAACTCATCAAAACTCTTACCAAAACACTAAATTTCAACCACAAGTTTCACTATATCAGTCTACACACTATGGATCACCTTATCAGTCTCAACAATACTCAACTCATCAATCATCAACACCTCTTTCAATCACTTTACCATCCAATAATTATCAATCATTAGTTCACCACAACATTTATTCTCCATCATCATCCATCCCTCAATTGGAATATGCTCCCACAGTTAACCAACAACCTGAATTTTCCCAACCAGACTCGGGTCTAATTGTTCCAGTGTTCCAGAAAGGTGATGATCCTATTGATGCCATCAATCACATAATGTCTTTCTTGACTATTGTTGTCAGTTCCCGCTACCCCAACTACCAATAATCAGTTGAGGAATTCATCAAACCCTAGGCAACAAGCTACCATTAATAATGGAAGAGTTACCTTACAACCAATTCAGGGGAGACAAACATCTTTAGTTGCGGTTACTACAAGGACATGCACTTCAGGAGCAAGTGGAAGCAATTCTAGGAAAAAAAAGGACTGTTATCTGTTATAACTGCAAAGGGGAAGGCCACATGTCCAAACAGTGCACTAAACCTAAGAGGAAACGGGATGATACATGGTTTAAGGATAAAGTGT